>JAQRGC012152263.1:0-10981 GCA_028659135.1 Plantago lanceolata
ACTTGCGAAAAACAGAAATGGATAACGGTAAACATGCTTGTAAAAGCTCTTGCACTTAATCAAAAACATAACCAAAACCCAAGTGGAACCCCAAACCCCACTCTATCGCTGGACATCTTAAGTTTGGTCACCTACAAGGAAGGTGGAAAAACAATAGAGAGTGTGAGATAAATGATCTCAGTGGTGTTCGGTGCCTCAGTGTAATTTGATAACGGTAAAAACTGTAAAAGCAGTATATTTATTTCAAAACAATGATGATGATGCAATAATCTTTGAAGACAGTAAAAGATTCGGTAAACGGTAAAACATAAACTTTATTTCAAAAACAATGATACTCATGCAATAATCTTTGAAAAGATGGAAACAATTCGGTAAACGGTGGCGGTAACGGTATCACAACACCTTATTGCTCCTACTCCGGTAGCCCTTATAACTCCCCCTAGAGTGCGACTCCAGGCGGTCGGTACCTCGTGTACATTCGAGGGTGGTATGCCTCTACGACCCAAACTCATACCTTGCATCGCATCTAGTTAGGAATAGACTAAGCTAGCCATTACATATCTCGATAGTCATCACTATCCAAGCCTACATAACAGTCTAACTTAATCGACCGGTCAACGGTAACGGTAACGGTATCGGTAACAATTCGGTAACGGTTCGGTAGCGGTTCGGTTACGGTTCAAAAACATTTTAAAAGCGATTCAGTAGTGATTCAACAACGATTCAAAACAGTCTAAAGCAATTTAATAACGGTTTAAAAACAGTTCACAAACAAACGGTTGAAAAGCAATTTACAACGGTTAAATAACAGAAGGGTGTCATACTTAGGGCAAAACATTTAGCGGAAGCAACCTATCATAATATCTAGATACATAATGCATACGTGTAACCTTCCTTGCAGTTGAAAATAATAGGTTTATAAGGAACACTCACCTCAATACAGGAAAGCAAGAATACAATCAGTGCAAAGTTTAGCTCATGTACGGATCCTCAGCGAATAACCTTAAAACTCGGACTATGGAGCAACAAGCAGACAAACCTAAACGGAAAAGAAATTAATTACTACTTAAGTCGAAACGTAAGGTCTAACGGTAAGTAAACGGTCTTTACAGCTTTCGAGAAGATCAGAGCGGTTGCAAAACTAACTTAAACAACACCTAAATGATTTAACGATTGTAGGGGTAAAGCGGTTTTTTGGTCAAAGTCATCAGTCAACGGTCAAGCAAGTCCAGGAATACGAAAAGGGGTAAAAAAAAAAATGGTATTTTGAAAACTCGGTCAACTTAGTCAAAGGACAAAACATGCATAAGGTCAACTTCAGTCAACAGTCTCAATCGGAAAGGGTATAATGTTTTATACTTCAAATACGAGAGAGTGAAAAGGCAATTTCACAACATTAAGGGCAAGAAGGTGATTTTGAAACTCTGTCAATTGTAGTGGGTAATTTGGTCAAAGCAAACATTAAGGTAAAGGTCCTTTTAAAATGAAAGGGTAAAATAGTAATTTCAATTATCAAAAGACAAACTGGTCAAACTTTGTCAAATTAGTCAACTCAATTCAATTAATTGACAAAGACCTTTTAGTCTAAGTACTGGTCACGGGGTAAGAAGGTAATTTCCATAAGTCATGGTTCAAATTGCAAACTTGAAAACTAACGAGGTTAAGTTTCACAACTTAAAAACTATAGGGGCCAAAATGCAAATCTACGAATTAAACTACTTAAACATCAAATATAATCAATTAAGAAAGTTACAGTACGTAGCTTGGTAGAAGGATAATTGGCAGAGGCAAATGCAATCTTCGGAGTGGTCGTACGACTTCGTTCTTGGTCCAATTTTCACGAAACCACCTCGTATGCGATCGTTAGAATATAAGAAACATGTTAGGCCAATCACGGCAGAAATTCGATATGGAACAGAGATGAACAAGGTACCGAAAGCTTACCCAGAAATGTTACGCATAAATGCATGATGAACATTTGATTATGACGCTTGCTGTGACGATAAGGAGGAGGAGACTGAGATGGTGATGGTGGCGTGATGATGATGGTCGGATGATGATGATCAGGGCGTGCATGGTGGTTGGGGGTGGTGTTGATCGCGAGGCAGGGACGAAGAATGGTGGGTTTGTTGGTGATGAAGCTTTGAGGAAGATGATGGCAAAGATGAGGAGATCCACGGAGACCACGAGGATTGATATGAGTGTGGGAGATGGGTGCCGAGATGAGGAAGGAGAGCACGGCTCTATGTTTGTGCCGGCTGCGGAAGTGAAGAAGAAGAAGATAAATCTTCTTTTCTTTTGTTTCTTTTTGTTAATTAGGGTAAAAAAAATTTACCACCTAGGTTAGGTTAAAAACAATTGGGCTTGGCAGTTGGACTTGAAATGGTTATTTTTGCAAAGGCTTTACAAATTAGAAATCACTCCGGCCCAATCAACTAAATGGAAGTACTCGAGGTCCAAAAGCTCTTTGATGCGAATTCGAGACGTTACGGTGGATAATATAATTAATTACTATTTAGAGAATTAATTAAAACTTAATTAATTAACTAAATATAATTAATTGGTGGTGAACAACGGCTTTAGTACCGGGACTGTATATGAATTGCCACCTACTCTGCCTCTCTGATCCCTCTGCAGCTTTTGTACCGGGACTGTATATGAATTGATTTGGGGCGTAGCCTTTGTTGTTTCGAATTGAGATTGTAATGTGTTGGTTGTTGGTTGATTGGACTGAATAGATAATACATGTTGGTGATTCGAACTGTGTTTCTGGACTGTGAATTGCATGATTAAAACTGGACTTTGGTACTGTTGTTGTTGATTGTAACCTGAAGCATGAAACTGGAACTTGAAACCGAAACTGGACATGGATGTGAGTTGGTATGAAATTATGTGGTTAACTTTGCATGAAACTGAACCTTGGGGACTTAGATGTAATCCTGGAATCTTAAGGGACCAGAACTGTAAATATTGACTTGAAGGGCAGTTTGGTAATTTCACAGTAAGACTCGAACTGGTTCGATTTATGTGAATCTGAATAGTAATGTAGTTGTGAATCCGATGCATGAAAACTGAACTTGGAACTGAAACCGGGACTTAGTTGTAGCTTTTGCATCCTTAAGGACTAAACTGCAATTTGGACTTGAGGACAATTTTGTAATTTTACCGTGAATTGGAACTGCTTGACTTGTGTCGACTGTGATGTATTCTGTGCACTGTAAGACGATGTATGATTTCCGAAAAGTATTGAAATGTTGAGTTGGTTCTGAAAACTTAAAGGACTTTTATGTAATTTGATCTGAAAGGGTAAAATAGTAATTTCACCTTAGAACCGGACTGTTTGATTTTCGTGCACTGGTATGTTGACTTATGAGCTGTTGAGATGTTGTATGTTTCCGAAAACCAAAAGACTGTGTTATGCACCGGAAGGGTAAAACTGTAATTTCATTTTGACCGAGACTGAACCGAATTGACCGTATCTTAACTGTTTGATTTGTACTGTACGTGACTTACCTGAAGACCGAACTAAACTCTGTACTTCATTATTCGTCATGTCTATCTGCTGAATGTGGTTCCGAAAAGTGTCTATTTAAGTTTACTGTAGGCAAGTTAATAACATGTTTGAAGCTAGATGGAATGGTTGAGTCTTTGGTTTGTAACCTTGAGGTCTTGAGTTCAATACCCTGTTGTGACCCAAACTAGCGGTAATATGTAAAGCACAATAATATATAGATGTAGATATGAATAATAGCAGCACGAATCAATAGAATAGTAGCAGATTGATAGTATGAATATAAGGATTAAGTACGATTACAAGATACGGTGAAACCAGCAGATAACCGGAGCACACCTGCAAGATCCGGCGGATCTGATCAGCAACAAATACTAGAGTAAGGTACAAGTAATGGAAGAGCTTGAGCTTTAGAGGATTACCTCACAAAACTCTCATGAAGAATTCCCCAGCAGCCTGCTCACGTATGAGTACATTCAATGAATGTTAACTGGCAGGTGTCCTGGCGTATTACCGGTTCTGCAGGTTTCCCAACTGCTTTTTCACCTAAAAGAGTAAAAATACTCCTAACTGTAACAATAGCTAATTACTGAAATGTAAAAACAATAACAAGACAAAAGTAAATTGCGAAAAGGTCCTCCAACTTATTGTCATGCCCAGATACGCCCTTGGTCATGACAATACCTCCCTCTTATCTTTTGACTTGTCCTCAAGTCAACTTATTGGCTAGATATTGGCGAGCAATTGAATCCATTTTCTCCCAAGTAGCAACAGATGGTGGAAACCCTGACCATTGAATGAGTAATTCCACAGCCTGACGATGGAGGTTTTGCACAATGCGCTTGTCAAGAACAGATTCTGGGTAAGATTGAGGAGCTCCATCACTGTTCAGATCTGGGAGAGTTGGAATAGGCGTGAAGCGAATCTCCAATTTCTTCTTGAGCAGAGACACATGGAAGGTATGGTGCATCTTGGTGCTTGGGGGTAAATCGAGCTTGTAAGCGATGGGGCCAACGCGCTCGAGCACTTGAAATGGACCATAGTACTTGACAGAGAGCTTGGTTTGGCGTTTGAGTAAATTATTGCCCACTTTGAAAGGTAACATTTTTAGGAAAACCCAATCCCCCACTGCAAATTCCTGTTCCGTACGATGTGCATCTTCATATGTTTTCATCCTATTTTGAGCTTGAATCATGTTAACCTTCAGGATTTGTAACATGGCATGTCTGTCCTGGATCATCTCCTGAGCTGCGCTTTTGGAATTTTGCAGATATGGACCAAGTGAAAGCTGAGGGGGAGGATACCCATACAGTGCCTGAAAAGGTGATGTCTTGATTGCTTTGTGGAAGCAGGAGTTGTACCACCATTCAGCCAGAGGTAACCATTTTAACCACTGCTTGGGTTTGGTGTGAATCATGCATCGTAGATAGGTTTCTAGGCATCTGTTGAGTCTTTCTGTCTGGCCATCACTTTGGGGGTGATGGGCTGTGCTCATGTTGAGTTGAGTGCCCATCAGTTTTGAAAAATTCCTTCCAAAAGGCACTTTGAAAAACCACATCACGATCACTAATAATAACTTCAGGGACTCCATGTAATCTGTGTATGTGTGAAAGAAATAATTCTGCCAAGGTCTCAGTTGTGTAGGGATGAGAGAGAGCAATGAAATGGGCAAATTTGGTGAGTTTATCAATAATAACCCATATGACTGTTTTGCCATTAGAGTTAGGTAGCCCTTCTATGAAATCCATGGAAATATGGGACCAGGGTTGGTTAGGAATGGGAAGAGGTTGTAGTAAACCAGCATAAGCTACTGACTCATCTTTGCATTGTTTGCATACATCACACGTAGCTATGAAATCCTCAATATCTTGTTTCAAGCCTTTCCAATAGAACAGATTCTTCAACCTCATAAAAGTGGAGTGTCTCCCAGAATGACCACCTATAGCTGTTTCATGAGTAGCTCTGAGTATCTTAAGCTTGACTCCACCAGAGTTGCCAACATAAATCCTGCCTTTATACCTAATAATACCCCCCCAGAAGTGAGTAATCAGGATTTTGAGAAGGGGTAAGCATACATGCAGATATGAGATTTGTGGCATAGGCATCATCTTTGTAGCTCAAGATGATATCATCTACCCAGTCAGGTTTTACCTGTGTGATCATGGCATTTAAGGTAGCCTCTTCCTCTCCTGTTTCAGTAAGATACTCTTGTCTCCTAGAAAGAGCATCAGCCACTAGGTTAGAGCTGCCTTGCTTGTATTCTATGGTGAAATCATACCCCATGAGCTTGTACAACCACTTTTGCTATAGTGCATTGGTGATTTTCTGCTCCTTAAGGTACTTGAGGCTAGCATGGTCAGTTTTGATAATAAACTTGGCACCAATGAGATAACCTGACCATTTTCCCACAACCACCATTATAGCCAGCAGTTCCTTTTCATATGTGGACAATGATTGACTTTTGGGACATAGAGCTTGACTAAAATAGGCAATAGGCCTCCCCTTCTGCATAAGAACATCTCCTATACCAGTTTGACATGCATCTGTCTCCACTTCAAAAGGTAGGCTGAAATCTGGCATGGCTAATATTGGTGCCTTAACCAGTTGATCTTTCAACAAATGGAAAGCTTCCTCAGCTTGTGGAGTCCACTTGAAGTTGCCTTTCTTGGTCATGTCTGTTAGAGGCCTAGCTATCACACCATATTTAGGAGAAAACCTTCTATAGTACCCAGTGAAACCAAGGAACCCTCTCAAATCCTTGAGTGTCTTTGGCAATGGCCAGTCCACCACTGTTTGAATCTTACTAGGATCAGTGCCTACTCCTGCTGCACTAATAATGTATCCCAAGTAATCAATCTGAGTCAAGGAAAATGAGCATTTACTTCTTTTGGCATAGAGCTCATGGTCCCTTAAGATAGACAGCACTTGAGTGAGATGAATGCAGTGTTCCTCTAGAGAGCTGCTGTAAATTAAGATGTCATCAAAGAATACTAGAACATTCTTTCTCAATAAAGGAGCAAAAATTTGATTCATGAGTTTCTGAAAAGTTGCAGGTGCATTAGTTAAGCCAAAAGGCATAACATTAAACTCAAATTGGCCATGGTGAGTCACAAAAGCTGTCTTGGCCTTGTCAGTGTCCTTCATCCTGATCTGAAAGTACCCCTGTCTGAGATCCAACTTAGAGAAGATCACATCCCCATGCAACTCTGAGATGAGGTCCTCAATGACTGGCATAGGAAACTTATCTTTAATGTTAAGTTCATTGAGCTTCTTGTAGTCCACACACATTCTCCAAGTAGAGTCCTTCTTTTTAACTAGTAATACTGGAGAGGCAAAAGGACTAGAACTAGGATTAATGAACCCCTGTTGTAGCATGTCAGATACTAGCTTCTCTATTTCATCCTTGAGAGTATGGGAAACTCTATATGGCCTTTGATGAACTGGCTCTGTCCCTTCCTTCAAGGTTATACTATGCTCAATATGTCTGATAGGAGGTAAGCTAGTGTTCTGCTCAAACACATCATGATATTCTTCTAGGATGAGTTGAATGCATCTGGGAAATGTTTCAGCTGCAGGAGTGGCTTGAACTTGAAATAACTGTGCCATAATTCCATGGGTGCTCTTCTGCAGAAACTTCTTAAGACCCCTGCCATTAATCATGTTTAATGTTGCACCATCTCCATCACCTTTGAGCTGAATTTTCTTGCCATTTGTTGTAACTATGATGCAATGTCTTTTGTAGGAAAAAGTCATTGGATCATGCTTCCACATCCAGTCATTGCCCAAGATAATATCACACCCTCCCAATGGTATTATTCTCAACTCAGCTTCAAATTGTGCCCCTTGTGTGGTCCAGCAGAACCCACTACACTTCTCTCGACTAACTGTGCGTTCCCCATTGGCAAATGTGATTATCCAGGGTGGGGTTGGTTCCACTGAACACTTAAGCTCAGATGCAGTAGATTGATTAAGGTAGTTGTGAGTACTACCAGTGTCTATTAGTATTGGCAAGCTCTTCTTATTGTGCAGGCCTGTAAGCTTCAGGGAGATGTGAGTTTGGCTTCCCTGCAAGGCATGGAGACTGATCTCACTGTTGGAAGGAAGATCCTGCACATCATCAACTAGGTGCTCAATCTCCTCTTCTGGATCTTCACCCTCTAACAACATAATATGGAATAACTTTGCACACTTATGCCCATATGTATATTTCTCATTGCAGGAGAAACAGAGGCCCTTCTCCTTTCTAGCATTGTATTTAGCTTTGGAAAGCCTCTTAACAGGAGGTTCTACTTCTTTAGTGGTGGTTGAGAAGCTGGTGCTAGCATGTTTGGAACTATTGGCAGGATTGAATGTAGTATTTATGGAACTATAGATGCTCTTGTTTCCACCAGTGAAGTACTGCTTCCCTTCCCTGCTGTCTTTCCTTTCCTGGACCAAACCTCCAATGTTTCCCCCATGAGCTTGGATTGATTCATAGCCACAATAAGGAATTTAGGCTTGAACATCTGCAATGGCAATCGAATTTCCTCCTTGAGTCCCTTCATGAAACAGGAGACATAAAATTCTTCAGAAATGTAGGGGTGTTTAGCCCTAACCAATGACTTGAGTTCTTCAAATCTCTCAATGTAACTTGACACATCCTCAGACTGAACTAATTGAGTGAATTCTATCACTATATCTCCCTGACCTGGTGTAAGAAACTTCTCCAGTAGCATACCACAAAAAAGATCCCACCCAATATTAGCATTGCCTTCTATGTACTCACAGTACCACAAGTCAGCAGGTCCATTCATGTAATAAGAGGCATGTATTACTTTACTACTTTCCTCAATTTTGTGCACTTGGAAAAACCTGTTAGCTTTCTTAATCCATGAGCGAGGATTTTCCCCAGAAAATTCAGGAAACTTCATCTTAAATGTGGGAAACTGGTGAGGGGGTTGTGAGTTTCTCTGGGAAGAACTGGATTCATGAGACTGGGTGTTTTTGAGTAGTTCTTCTGTGGCTTTATCTGGAGATATGGGTTTTTTATGTCTTAATGGTGGAATAGTGTATGGCTCTTGTGTTTTCTTAGTAGGAGAATCATTATCAGAGTCTGATCCACTGTGCTTTTTATTTGCCAGGATTTCCTGCTGTATCTGTACTAGTAAAGATAGCTGGGAGGAAAGCTTAGACACGTTTTCATCCATGGACTCGACCTTACCTCTCAGATCATTCAGCTCTGAAGAGAACTTGTTCTTCAAGCCTTGGATCACTTTCTCACAATTACCAATCTCAATATGGTGTAGCTGTTGAGTTTCTAACAACTCCGTCAACTTCTGTTCTGTAAAACAAGTCATGGTCACCGATTCTAGATCTAAATCGGGCTTTGGATACCAATTGTTGTGACCCAAACTAGCAGTAATATGTAAAGCACAATAATATATAGATGTAGATATGAATAATAGCAGCAGGAATCAATAGAATAGTAGCAGATAGATAGTATGAATATAAGGATTAAGTACGATTACAAGATACGGTGAAACCAACAGATAACCGGAGCACACCTGCTAGATCCGGCGGATCTGATCAGCAACAGATACTAGAGTAAGGTACAAGTAATGGAAGATCTTGAGCTTTGGAGGATTACCTCACAAAACTCTCATGAAGAATTCCCCAGCAGCCTGCTCACGTATGAGTACATTCAATGAATGTTAACTGGCAGGTGTCTTGGTGTATTACCGGTTCTGCAGGTTTCCCAACTGCTTTTTCACCTAAAAGAGTAAAAATACTCCTAACAGTAACAATAGCTAATTATTGAAATGTAAAAACAATAACAAGACAAAAGTAAATTGCGAAAAGGTCCTCCAACTTATTGTCATGCCCAGATACGCCCTTGGTCATGACATACCCTTTAGGACACCCTTTTCCTTCTTTTTCTTTCTTTTATTTTCTTTATGGTCTTGGTTACTTTAGGTAGTAACTCTGAGTTTTTCTTTAGGTTCTGTACCGTCTGTTGTTCCGTAGTTACCTTCATACACCGTGCTAAGTTCATCCCCTTGTCAAGGTGAGTGTTCGATTATAAACCTATTATTTTACTGCAAGGAAGGTTATCACTATGCATTACGTACATAGCTATTATGATAGGTTTTGCTTCCGCTATGACTGTTTTGCCCTAAGTATGGCATTTACTGTTACTGCACATTTTCAACTGCATTGAAATGTTCCAAGTTATTGCACCGTTACTGAACTGCTTTTAAATTGTTTTTTAACTGTCATTGAACTGTTTTTGAACTACTTTTGAACCGTCACCGAACTGTTACCGAACCATTACTGAACCGTTACTGAACTGTTACCGATCTGTTTCTGAACTGTCACCGAACTGTTACCGAACTGTTACTGAACTGTTACCGTTACTGTTGACCGGTCGATTAGGTTAGACTGTTATGTAGGCTTGGATAGTGATGACTATCGAGATATGTAATAGCTAGCTTAGTCTAATCCCAACTAGATGCGATGCAAGGTCTGAGTTTGGGTCGTAGAGGCATACCACCCTTGATGTACACGAGAGGTACTGACTGTCCGGATTCGCTATCTGGAGGGAGTTACAAGGGCTACTCGGAGTAGGAGCAATAAGGAGGGCTGCACCAACGTACCGTTACTGTTAAAACTGAACTGATCATTGTTTAAAACTGTTTTCTTGCATCTGTTCACTGTTTCACTACTGTTTCTACTGAAAACCGTTTATTGTTGTTTACATACACTGATGCACTGAACGCCACTGAGACCTTTTGTCTCAAACTCTCTTTTCACTGCCTTCCTTGTAGGTGACCAAGCGTAGGAGTCCAGCGACAGAGTGTGGTTGGGGTTTTACTTGGGATTTTATTTTCTGTTTCAATAAGTATGCTAGAACTGCTTTTCTTAAGCATTTTACCGTTGTTTTTACCTGATATTGACTAGTGTAGGATTTGAAAAAACCCTTTGTTTATTTACTGCACATTTTGAGGTTTAAAGTTTATTATTATTGTTAAAAGTTTATTTAAAATTAGGTTAGATTTTCTGTACCGTTACAGGAAAAGTGGCCAAACCTTTCCAAAGCAAAGAGAACTAGACAAAGAGTATGCCATCTCTGCAATAGCTACCTGTCAAACCAAACAAACACACACTCCACAGACATAAGAGTAAATGTTCAATCAAATAAGCAGTAGGCTACTTATTAAATCTCTAGTACATCTATTCTGAGTCTTAGAGTTCACCTGCAGTCGGCAAATAAATGATTTTGCAACAGAAGTGCAATATTCCTGCAAACACACAGGTTTATCAGAATAAACATACTTGTTACGTAGCCTCCAAACTGCAACAATAACACCATAGAAAATGTTACTCCCTGTGTTCCATATTAATCTTCCTAACTTTCCTTTTTTGGCGTTCCATTACATTCTTCCTAACCCAAAAATGGAAAGTTTTTACCCCCACTCATCAATTCTTTATTAT
>JAQRGC012152571.1:0-11529 GCA_028659135.1 Plantago lanceolata
TAGAAAACAATCAACAACAAACAACAACACCAAAATCCTCAAAATCGAAACAAAAAGCACTGTTATAGCACAAAATTCAACAAAAAACCACAAACGAAAGCAAATACTACACAAAAACACTGTGTAAGATCAATGCAAGTACAATCGAAGCAACTCGAAGCAAATCAACCGATACGTAGTACAAAAATCAACCAAAAAAGCACAAACAAAAACCAAAACCTACTCAAAAACACTGTGTAAGATCAATAGAAGAACAATCGAAGCGTTGGATACTTACATTGACGTTGAAATCGCTCAGAAAATCAGAGAAACGAGAGAGAAACGTCAATCGATCGCCAGACAGCCCTAGAGAGAGAAACTGCCGTAATTTAGAGAGAGAAAGTGAAGAAAAGAAACTGTGTTTAATTCTGCAATTTTAAATCGTTTATATACATCCGGTTTTGGATCCAAATGGCGCGATCCAGATCCAACAGGTTCAACCCGTGAAAAATGGACCATTTATGGTAAATTGCAAAAAGGTCCGTCTCTATATAAGACACTTAGGGACCGTCTCTTATGAGACTTTGTATCTTTCTAATATGATTAGTTAATAATCTTTTCCGTTAAAAAACATTATTTGGTGCACACAATTTAAGTATCAATTAATGAATTTATCTTTGAAAAATATATTTACTTTTTACTTTTTTATTTTTTACTTACATGGGACATTTATTATACTCTTTGTAATATGGTTATTTCTTATTAAAGGGTTTTTCCGTTTTAAAAAAATATGCATAAAACTTAAGCATCAAATAATGAATATATCATGAAAAATATTTTTATTACCTACCATTAATAAAATTATGCACAAATTCAGACTCAGTATTGTAATTTTTTTTAAAGTAAATTAAATTCCACTAAAGCTAAAAGTGTACATGAGTAAGAGGGGTATACCCCAATAAGATATGTACAAATATAAGATAATTCTCATGACAAAGGAAAGCCTCAACTAACCAGAGTAGCTAGTGAAAGAAATCTCGTAGGTACAAGCTAATAGACTCTAGTACACAAATATGATCTATGAAGCTTTAAATCACACTCTTCCGTGTTTCAAGCCATCAGACTCCAGGTAAACCTGTGATCCGAACTAGGTGTGTGGCTTTTCCATCTATCAGTCCACGAGGCAATGACTCTATGAGCACGACCTCTCTTTCGACTCGATAGAGGTACCGTGAACTAAGCGTGAATCCTCGAGTTTTCAGGGCTTTCGGGCTATAATGGATGGAGAGATGGAAAATCACCCGTGAGACATGCAACAACAAATATGGTAAGCGCCCTTTCTTCACGTGTGNGGGGGGGGGGGGAGAAGCATGCAAGAGAGTAAGTACGAAAAACAGATAACCAAGTTGTTAGGAAAGACATAGAAGTGAAATACCCACAAGCGCCATGGTCTTCGTGTACTGTCAGTGGGGGGCGAGACACACAGTCCAATCCCAATGCATGATCTGACCGGTACCTGCAGGTTCAGGCAGAGCGGGAAAGAAAAATGAGAGAGCAGGGAATTGTTAGTTGCCGACTGGACGACAATGGAAAAGGCCAGGGGGTAGCCTTCGTAGAAAGATTCGTACAGAATCCGCAACACAAGCAGAAGAGATTAGAAGCAGCTGGTGAATCAGGTGCGTTGCAGACTGCAAATGGCTCAGCAGAGACATTGACGAACGGCCAGCAGTTCACCGTAACTCACAGTGCCTGCAGAAACAATAAGTCCAGAACATGTGCTTGTGTACCTGCAAAACACAATTCGAGTAGGACAGAAACCAATCGCAGCAGAGTAAAAATCAGTTATTGATTGTGTACCTGTGTAATAACTACTGCAGACAGCGGGGAAGTGCCCTGCATCCAGTTCAAACAGAAAACACAAAACAAACAACAAGTAGGAGAAAAACTCAGTGAATTCGAACAACAACTAGACTGTAAGAAGAGATCGTACCACTAAGTTTATAGCACGATTCTGAGCAGGAAAACGCAGTCTCAGTTGTTGGATTAGTCTTTGCGCAACAGTGGAGCAGTGATTTGGGATGTGGGGAGCCTCATCATCAAACCCGACTTTATTACGCAAGTGCCAGATTGCTGCAATACATGTACTAAACACAACAACCTTGAGCTGAAAAATCATTCCACTTTTATTCGTCGCAGTGGCAAATTTAGTGACATAACCTGCAAAGTTTAGGTTAGGTTCAAAAATATGCATATCCGACAAGAAGAGGTGAATTATTTGCTGTGCTACAGGGCAAAGGCACAAGATATGTCCCTTGTTTCCGGTTCAGAGCGGCATAGAGGATACTGGTCATCCACAACCAGACCCCATTTATGCAGGCGATGCTTCGTTGGGAGTCGATCTTGCGCTACTAGCCAAACACATAAGCTGTCTCGGGAGGCCGTAAACTTGTTCCACACAAGGGGTGCCCAAGTTACAGAGAGAGCAGGAGGCCAGAAGAGTGAGTAAAAGTAGGTGAACCGCTGAGGACTCGTCAATGTGCTAAGGGTTGTATAGTCAATGGGAGGGTCGTGTAAGCAAAGATCATCTCGAAGTTGGAGAATAGAGCCCCACCAGACTCAATATTGTAATTGTTATCACATATCATTAATAAAATTTCTAATAATTATGGAGAATATTGAACACTTAAAAGTAACTTGTATTTGTATTATACCAGTAGCTATATTTTATTATTGAAAAGCCATATAAGCTTGTTAGCGACAAACAAATAGGAAGTCGTTAAAGAGTACATTGTTAGCTACTCAACGATGGATAAATAATCCGTTCGCTTGTTAGCGGAAAATTTACGGAAGTTAAGCCATGTTTGGTTGATTAGAAAGCTATAAATTAACGCACTTTTAAAGTGAATATTTTTAGTTGTTTTGAAATTTTTAATTAGATAAAAATATCCATGCTTTTAAATTTATTGTTTATCTACTTATTTATTTCTATACTATGTTATTACATTGTGCCTCATCTGAAAATTCACACAGGAACACCTAAATGTCCAAGACGCTCGTAAACTTACCTCGTAAACACTAAATTTTTTACATGTGAAGTTAAACTACATGAAGTGGCAGGTGGCGCCAAGCACACCGATTATTGGACATTACCCAGATCTTATTCGTCATTGTAACGACTTTTTATTTCCCGCACGAAAACACATAACCTTTTCAACAATGAGTATTCAATGCATCATTTTCTTAATCATAAATTGCGACAATATCCAGTTTATTAGTTCACGTCGAGCAACGTTTTATAACTCAATAAATCAAGTTAGTAAAATTTACAAGCTCACAATTTAATAGCATGGCATTTGCCTCAAGTTAAATTTAGTATGTTACGGTTTTCATACAAATATGCAAGTACGTAAAACTTTTTTTTAACATAATAAAATCTTATACACTAAACCAGAGGAGTTACAGTTGTTTGGTCGCCCAGAACAGATACTGTTTGGGGGAAATAAGTACGTACGTAACACTTTACATGGCTCACACTTTTTAAATTTCTATAATATTCACCGTGTTCTTTTCAAATTGTTTACGTATTTTCTAATACATTTTCTTTCGTACACTTTATCTCATACTTTTATCGGTTGGTACTCTAAATCTTCGACTAAATCAACCCAACAACACACACATTTTACGAACCTTTACGTTTCCGAACAACACACACATTTTACGAACCTTTACATTTCGGAACAACACTCTAGTAGTCCGTAGACTGTAGTTAGAATTTAACCAGAGTTAAGACTCAAGAGTAAGGGTTCACTCTACCCCCAAATGTATGTTCTCAGCAAAACAGAACTCATTCATACCTGGGTTCAATTCCGCCTTTCCTCTCTCTTCAAGGGTTTTGGCAGAAAGCTTCTGCGTCACTTTTTTCCGGTGAGTCGGTGACGGAGTGGATTCCAGCTCGGCCGTTCATTTTGCATTTGCAGGTACATACAGTTCTCTCTCTCTCCCTCTCTCTTTTACATTTTCAGGTGGAATTTTGGTTTCCGATTCTGAATCTGATTGTTCTAACATGATGTGATTCTGAGATTGAATTTTGAGTTCTGTTCTCCGGTTCTCAGCTCGGATTATTTCTCGTATGCTTTTGATTTTGTTGTCATTGATTTTTGAGTTTTAGTCTCGTTCGTGTGAATGCAATTTTGCTAATCTGTGTTAATTTTAATGGAATTTTGGCTGAATTGAAACGGAAACATTACCTGAGTATATGTTGTGAAGTATTAATGGTGATTTAACAGACGGGTGTAATGTTGAAGGAGATTGAAGGTTTCTGACTGTTATTGGTTTTGTGATGGAAGAGTCTGGGTTTTGAATTTTACCTGATGCTGTGTTTTTGTGAATTGTTTTGTTGTGGTAGGGATTGATTTGTGGGGGAGGTGAAGTGCGGATTCTGTACGTGTTGTTCGGTTGCTCTGTTCTGTTGAATTTGCTGAATATGGAATGCAATCGAGACGAGGCTCTTAGGGCGAAGACAATAGCTGAGGAGAAGCTGGAGAGGAAAGACTTTGCTGGTGCGAAAAAGTTTGCGGAGAAGGCTCAGGATCTGTATCCAGGGCTGGATGGTATTCCCCAGTTGGTGACAACCCTTAATGTGTATGCTTCTGCGGAGAATAAGAAATTTGGGGAGGTTGATTGGTATGCGGTGCTTGGTGTTAACCCTTCAGCTGATGATGAAGCTATAAGGAAGCAGTACAGGAAGCTAGCTCTGTTGCTGCATCCTGATAAAAACAGCTCTCCTGGTGCTGATGAGGCTTTTACGCTTATTTCCCAGGCCTGGAACTTGTTATCAGATAAGGGTCAGAGGCTTATGTATAATCAAAGGATGGGCAATGCCTTGTTCCAACGGAATGTACAAGTGCCAGCTTGGTGTCCAGCAGCACGAACTACTGAGGCAGTATTTAAGAATCATAGTAACGGGATGAGAACAGTTGCTGACTTTTGGAAGAGTGGCCCGAAGGTGCCCCAGAAACCTCCTCCTCCTCCTCCTCCTCCTCCTGCACCATCCAGTGGAAGGACTGATACATTTTGGACTACTTGTCCTAAATGCCGCTACCATTTTGAGTATGAGAAGAAGTATCTCAACCTTAATCTTCTTTGTGTTACTTGTAAGTCGAGTTTTTTTGCTCTAGAGACCTCTCCGCCGAAATTCAAGAAGGGTACAGGGAGTAACATTCAAGCAGGTTCAGCTCCAGGGAGTGACTTTCAAGCAGGCTCAGTTTCGCTTAAGATAGCTAAAAAGAGGAAAATGGCAAAGAGAGTGGACACTGGGATGTGAATATTGCAGGGTATGCTCTTGGAGCCAAACAGAAAGAATGGATGGACTTAGGTAACTTTTGTTGGTGATTCAGTAGTATAAGCTACTGGTGAAATATTAGCTGTTGTTTTGAATTGTTGTTTCGGTCTATACTTGTTTTCCATCAACCTTTCCTTTTGAACTTGTTCCATATATACTTATATCAATGTGCAACAGACTATTATCAGATTTGGCATTTTGACTCACCAGGTGAATCAGATACAGTCCTTTTATGTTGCATGAAATGCCAAATTTTACTGGTTGGTTTTTTCAGTTAAATTCTTGTGCACATGGTTGTATTTTTGAAAAATTTGCCCGTTACGCTCGAAAATTTTATCTGGTAAAAAAGCGTATTCCCCCCTAAAGTCTCATGATGTGAGATTTACCCCTGAAGTATTGACATGTGCACAATCCCACATGAACATTTATGCACATAAACACTTTTTTGCCAAATTTAACTCTACAACCTTTGACGATACATATTCAAGCCGTTAGCCACATATGTATGGTTCCTCTTTGAGCCTTTTTTGTGTTTGATCTTCAAGTCGCCCAAAGTACTATAGAATGCTAGGGATAGTATTATTATACGGAAATCAACATCTAAACCATCACATGGTATGTGGCACTTTGAATAATTTCATAATCAAATACTATGTGACTTGTGACTTGTGAGCACTTCAACTGAAAGCGCACAAATCATAACGACGAATCATCTATGTAATTCGTGATTCGAATTCATTACACGATGCAATCAGTCGTTATTTGGCGCCATATATGACGTTAGAATAATTGAAAAGGTGCACGTGTTAAGATTGAGCATTCCCAATATGTATGTTACAAAATGTTCGGTTGAATACTTCACTCGAAATTTAGAGTAAACCTGATAAACCTCTAACAAAACATATTCGAGTTGTAGCTCACACACATTTCAATGCTATGTTCTACTTTGGTTTTACGAGTTTAATTTACAATCACCCTAAGCACAAGATCAAATCATATGTAATTACACTCACGCCAATTACATGGTATGTGTCATTTCAACACGATATTCAACAACAAACACGTCAACGTTTCAACCAAAGCAGACAAATCATAACATGACGTGTGTGTTACTCATGACTTAGGTCGAATATATGATGCAATCAACTGTCATTAGGCCTAGACCATGCCATATATAATGCAAGGTTCAATAAATTCCTCAGGTCTATTAGTTTATTTTACACATTTTTACGGTGAAAAAATATGAGTGATCCACCAAGTGTCCGTTATAATAAGTTATATAAAATTTATTTAAAAGGTGCACGTGTGAAGATCAGACATATATTCTCAATTTGGTTCTAAAATTTCAATTTCTGAACTTCCCTCAAGATTGATTGTAGAATTAGTCAACAATATTACACATGACTTTACAAATATTATTTTGACTAGCGAAGTTGCGTTAATATTAGAACTTTAGTGAAATTGTGGTATCAGATGTGGGAGAATAAAACATATGGGTACCCCAATCGAATTGGATCAAAGTTACAAAAAGAAAGTAACTCATGATTCAAAACCGTCACACGACTGAATCAACCGTTAAGAGCCATAAATGATGCTAGATTAAATAAAAGTTGGAGTTCTATTAGTCTATTTTAACCATTTTCACTCTAGTCAAATATGTGTCTTCCAACAATTATGTGAAAGAGGTGTACGTGTTAGAATTGAACAATCACAGTCTGTTTCTACAATGATAAAAAATTTTCAGTCTTAGTACTACCCTCAAAATTTAAAGTAAAATATGTCAAACCTCTGACAAAACATATTCAAATTATAGTGCACCATCTCAATGGAATGTTCTGCTTTGGTTTTATGAGTTTGATTTTCAAATCACCCAAAGCAAGATCATTAAATGATACTCACCATTTTTTTTAGATTGTCTACATTTTGCTTTTGAGACAATTTTTAAGAAGGTTGATATAATGAGTGTGGTATTTGGTTTAGTAACATGACCCACAATAAAGATGTGAGACAAAAAATTACCAAAAAGGGAAACGTAAACGATCTAGAAAAATGGATAAAAAAGTAATATATAAACAATTTAAAAATAGAGAGATGAGTATGTGTAATTAGACTTGCACGCTCACATGGTATGTGTCAGTTTCATCGATTTTCAAAATAAACCCATCAACATTTCTACAAAAGCATACAAATCATAACACACACGCATGTAACTCATGACTTAGACCTAATATACGATGTAAATCAACCGTGATTAGGCCTGGACCATGCAATATATAATGCAAGATTCAATAGATTACTCGGATATGTTAGTTCATTTTACACATTTTTGCAGGGACCAAATATAAGTGATCGACCACACATGTCCGTTATTATACGTTATATAAAGTTTATTTAAAAGGTGCACGTGTTAAGCTAGTTAGACGTACAATCTCAATGTGGTTACGAGCTTTCAATTCAAGCACTCCCCCCAAGACAGGTTGTAGAACTCAACATTATTACACATGACTTTACAAATATAACTGTGACTAGTGAAGTTGTGGTATTAGTTGAGGTGCTAAAACTAGAAATACAACGAAGTTGTGGTATAAGTTGAGGTGCTAAAATTAGAACTATAGTAAAGTTGTAGTGTCAGATGTGGGAGAATAAAACACATGGGTACTACAACCAACAAGGATCAGAGTTACAACAACAAAGTAACTCGTGATTCGAAACCGTTACAAGACTGAATAACTTTTAGGTGTCATAAATGATGCTAGATTAAACAAAATTTTCAGTTCTATTAGTTTATTTTTGCCATTTTTACTCTAGTCAAATATGTGTCTTCCAACGAATAAATGACCGATATTACTTGTTACATTTAACTAAAGAGGTGCACGTGTTAGGATTGAACATTCAGAATCTGTTTCTACAAGGATACAAAAGTTCCTGTTTGAGTACTTCTCTCTCAAACGTTTAAGTAAAACTGGTCAAACCTGTGACAAAACATATTCGAATTTAGTCCACCATCTCAATGGAATGTTCCACTTCGGTTTGACGAGTTTGATTTTTAAATCACCCAGAACAAGATTAAATAAAGGGGGATATGTATGTATTATACTTACACGCTCACATTGTATGTGCCCGTTTAAGTGATTTTCAAAATCAAACCTGTCAACATTTCCACAAAAGCAGACAAATCATAACACTGACGCGTGTAACACATGACTTAGACCAAATATATGATGCAATCAACTGTGATTAGGCCTGGACTATGCCATACATAATGTACGATTAAATAAATTTCTCGGATCTGTTAGCTCATTTTACGCTTTTTGTAAGTGACCAAATATGAATGATCCACCACATGTGTTTGTTATTATACGTTATATATAAAGTTTATTTAAAAGGTGATGTGTTTGGATTGAACATTCACAATCTGTTTCTACAGCGATACGAAAATTCCAGTTTGAGTACTTTCATCAAAATTTGAAGTAAAACTGATCAAACATATTTGAATTGTAGCCCCATCTCAAGGGAATGTTCCACCTTTAATTTTACGAGTTTGATTTCCAAATCATCCAAAGAAAGAGTAAATGTTATGTAATTAGACCTACACGCTCACATGGTATGTGCCCGTTTACGCAATTTTCAAAATCAAACCCGTTAGTTTTCTACAAAAGCAGACAAATCATAATACATGTGCGTGTAACTCATGACTTGGACCTAATATACGATGCAATCAACCATGATTAGGCATGTACCATACCACATATAATGCAAGCTTAAATAAATTTATCGGATCCGTTGGTTCATTTTAAGCGTTTTTCAGTGACCAAATATTAGTGATCTACCACATGTGTCCATTATCATAATTTATATAAAGTTTATATAAAAGGTGCATGTGTTAAAGTCAGACATACAATCTCAATTTAAGCACTCCCCTCAAGATAGGTTGTAGAACTAGTCAACATGATTAAACAAGACTTCACAAATATTTTTTTGACTAGTGAAGTTGTGGTATTAGTTGAGGTGCTAAAATTAGAACTACAATGAAGTTGTGGTATCAGTTGAGGTGCTAAAATTAAAACTACAATGAAGTTGTGGTATTAGTTGAGGATCTAAAATTAGAACTATAGTGAAGTTGTGGTATCAGATGTGGGAGAATAAAACATATGGGTACCACAATTGAAAAGGATTAAAGTTACAACAACAAAGTAACTCGTGATTCGATACTGTTACGCGACTGAATCAACAGTTATTAGGAACCATAAATGATGCTAGATAACTTTTCAGTTTTATTAGTTATTTGATCCATTTGTACTCTAGTCATATATGTGCCTTCCGACAAATATGGGACTGTTGTTGCTTGTTTAATTTAATTAAAGAGTTGCACGTGTAATGTTTGAACATTCAAAATCTGTTTCCACAACGTTAAAAATATTTCGGTTTGAGTACTTTTCTAAAAATTTAGAGTAAAACTAGTCAAACCTCTGACAAAACATATTTGAATTGTGAACCTGAAACTTAATGTATGTTCCGCTTTGGTTTTACGAGTTTGATTTTCAAATCACCCAATATGTTATTAGACTTACAGGCTCACATGGTATGTGTCTGCTTAAGAGTTTTTCAAAATCAAACCAACCAGTATTTCTACAAAATTAGACTTATCATATCACGGTGTGTTTAGCTGATGACTTAGAGCAAATATACGATGCAATCAACCGTGACCAGGCTATATAATGCAAGAATAAATAAATTTCTCGGATCTGTTATTTTATTGTACGGGTTTTTATGGTGACCAAATATTAGTGATCCACCAGGACCACCACATGTAAAGTTGATTTAAAAGGTGCACGTGTTAGGGTTAGACATACATTCTCAATTTAGTTCTAAGCTTTCAGTTTAAGCACTCAGTGCAAGACTAGTGGTAGAAGTGGTCAACATTATTACTCGTGACTTTACGAATATAATTTTAACTAGCAAGTAATAGTGCTAAAATTAAATTAGAACTTTAGTGAAGTTGTGGTATCATAGGTGGGAGGATAAGATATGGTACCACAATCGAAAAGGAACAAAGGTACAAGGACAAAGTAACTCGTGAGTCGAACCCATTACACGATGCAATCACCCGTTGATGCTAGATAAACAAATTTCTTAGTTCTATTAGTTTATTTTGGCCATTTTTACTTTAGTCAAATATGTGTCTCATATTATTTATTACGAAGTGCATTAGAATAAAAAGGTACACGTGTTACGGTTGAAGATTCCCGATTTGTTTATACAACGTTACAAAGATTTCAGTTTGAGTACTTCCCTCAAAATTTAGAGTATAACTTGACAAAGCTATGACAAAACATATTCGAGTTGTAGCCCTACACACGTCTCAATCCTATGTTCCGGTTTGGTTCTTACTACTTTGATTTTCAAATCACCCAAACTAATATTAAATAATATGTAATGGACTTACACTCTCGCATGGTATGTGCCCCTTTGATTGATTCAAAAAATCAAACTTGTCTGTGTTTCTACCGAAGCAGGCAAATTATATTATGACACGATGTGTGTAACTCGTGACGTAAACCTAATATATGATACAACTAACCGTTACTAGGCCCGAACCATGCCATATATAATGCAAGATTATATACATTTTCAGATCTATTAATTTATTTTACACGTTTTTACCGTGACCAAATAAGGGGTATCCCGTATCCACCACATGGTGACCGTTAGACGTTACACAAAAAATATTTAAAGGAGCATGTGTTAAGGTCGAACATTCTCAATTTGGTTCTAAACTTTCAATTTAAGCACCTTTCTCAAGATCAGTTATAAAACGGTTCAACATGATTACACATGAATTTACGAATATAATTTAGAATACTAAAGTTGTGGTACTAAAATTAAAACTTTAGTGAAGTTTGGGTAAGAAATGTGGGAGAATAAGACATATGCATGGCACCACAACGGAGAAGGACCTAAGTTACAATTACGAATACGAACTTAATATGGTTAGCATTCATAGTTATTTACTTAAAAGATGATTTTTGCTTAAATACTGACAAAAACACGAAAATAAGCATAGAAACTTAACAAATCAGATTCTCTAAACTCTCTTAGGACCACCAAAGATAAAATAGAAATTTATTGGCATGAGGCATATATATGCATGGCTAAAACCATTCCAAGTTATTTTTGGTATACTAATCATTGGTTTAAATATTTAATTT
>JAQRGC012153610.1:0-11297 GCA_028659135.1 Plantago lanceolata
TTGGAGACTGGGAGATGGAAAAGAGATGGATTCTTAAGATAGCAAACGGGAAGAAGCCTCAGTCACAGTTGATTAAAGCTGCCTTCACAGAAGTAGTTTATGCGATCTGGATCTCCAGAAACAGAAAGATTTTCCAGAGCCAGCCGATAGGACCACATATCTGGGCGGAGATTCGGTATATTATGCGAGTTAGAATTGCAAATAATAGGAAACTAGCCCATTTATGCTTTGAACTCGACTAGTCAGTTTGATATTTTGGAGTTTCATCTTGTCCTTTTGATATTTGTGGGCTTTGAATGGCCATGTCTGGATCATTGTGATCGACAAGTTGTAATTATTGGTATTTTGGAAATAAAGAAGTATTGCTCTTGGTTCCAAAAAAAAAAAAAAATAGTAATAATTTATTCGTCAATATTTCTATATCCACACGATTCGAATTTAAAATCTTATTTCAATGATAATTTAACTCACTCTTTAATTAAAAAAATTTGTTCGTGATTAACTTATTTTCAATGTTTAGACTGAAAACAAAAGGTCGGTTTGCTTTGAGGTTCGACTCAACAAAGTCAACCTTGAAAAATAACTACTCCGTATAAGCGTATAGTATAGTAAATGTATGATACTTTGCAACTTTTAAAACTTGTTCTAATTGTGTATTTGCAAATGCTTATAAGAATCAATTATGCACTACTTTTGTTTAAACTTCAAAAAATTAGCTTTTAAGTGAAATCATGGGATGTTTGGTATAAACCGTATAAGTTAAAGTTAAGCAATATTTTAATGTTTGGTTAAAATTAAATAATTAATTAAGTAGTAAATAAATTATTTTATTTAGTGTTTCCTATTTTTATGCTGCTTAAAGTCTCAAAAGCATCTATCCCAATGCTTTTAGCTTACGGCGGTTAAACTGCTTAATTTAAGAGAAGCAACCACATAATCATCAAAAACAAACACTAAAAAGTTACTTATAGACACTCAAAATCAGATAATCAATTAAAATAAACATTTGCAAACCCTCACTAACATGGATGAGGACCACAAAATCGCAAAACCTAAACTAAAACCAACTCTATCTTGAATTGAATGTCCACCCCTAATAAATACTAAAAGATCATCTCCATAAAGAATCACACGGGTCAAAACTCAAAAGATTAAAGGCCAATTCAATTCAATTATCCTCCGCGTTACATTTTTTGTCTTTTGATTTAAAAATCCACGTTATGGTTGATAGTTCTTCTTTTTTGTCTTAAAAAAAAGCAGCAGTACCATTTTCTTGATTTTTTCTTTTTCTTTCTTCACACAACTTTTAATTTCCCCTTCTGGCCCGTGTTTCTCATCACAAACTTTTCATCTGTCACCAGCACAACTTGTAGTATTAAACCAACGCTCAGATAACTACAAAGATTTGCTCCAGAAACTTCCAATATAAATGCAAGTTTTCAACCATTCAAATTCTCTATAAAACACGCACAATAATAATCAAGAATTGAAATTTTCATCTCTTTTCTTGATATTTACGATAGTATCACATAATATATGTTTAGTAAAACGAACAGATAAGATAAACTGATACCAGAGATCGATTTCAAAATAACTATAACAACTGTCGACTACTAATAATCTTCTTGAAATTTAAGTGGTAGGTTTATATTATCTTTGGCCGGTTCATATATTTAGGCCATGTATTTCTACTTTTTTTTTCTCTGACTCAGCTGGTTATTTTCAACTTTATTATACACCATTTCTTTTCTAAATTCATGTTATCTTCAACTTTAATTAATACTATTTCTTTTCAAACTTTTACCATATTCATATCTTTTTAAACTACTTTTAGCTTTCATATTTACTCATATTCTTCATAAACACACTGGTTATGCATTTTTTTTTCTCCCTATAAATCACAGGAGTATAATTTTATTTTATTAAAAATTTAACATAACGCGCCCGAAATAAAATTCTTGGATCCGCCGCTGATTATTGAGTATTAAAATCCAGATATAGTTTGAAATCAGGCAGCTTAAATCTCATTTATAAGCTCCATATCCAACTGCACAACTTCCCTTCAACCAACTCCTTTCTCCATTCCATGATCAAACCATGCATCTAAAAAGCTTTTGTCTCATCTTACCCCAAGAATCTGATCATGGCACCAAGAGTGTTGATCATGCCAAGGTGCGAAAATCATCGCCTCACCGGAACTGCGGTTCTCAGGTGTTTAGTCTCCTTCGTGCTTCGTTAAGCCGGTTCTTGGACTCGAATTGTGTGACCTTCTGTCGTGCAGGAGAGTCGAACGGGCAGTTCTCCGGCATCTTCTACGATACAGAAGGTGTGCAGGTTGAAGAAAAGCTCGGAAGTGAGAATCCGAGGATTTTCGGCTACTCTGAGCTTTACATAGGCTCAAATGGATTCAGTGAGAAGGAATTGCTTGGCAGTGGAGGATTTGGCAGAGTTTACCGTGCAGTTTTACCTAGCGATAAAACTACGGTTGCTGTCAAGTGCTTGGCTGAGAGAGGCGAAAGGTTTGAGAAGACGTTCATGGCGGAGCTGGTGGCTGTGGCTCATCTTCGCCATCGCAATCTGGTGAGGCTCAGGGGATGGTGTATGCATGATGAGGAGCTACTTCTTGTTTATGACTACATGCCGAACCGGAGTCTTGATAGGGTGCTCTTCAAAAGGGCAGAAAAGTCGAATTCGGATGTTCTTACTTGGGAACAAAGGAAGAAGATAGCAAGCGGCTTAGCAACTGCTCTGAACTATCTCCATGAGCAGCTCGAGACGCAGATTATACACCGAGATGTGAAGACGAGCAACGTTATGCTCGATTCCCATTTCAATGCGCGGTTAGGTGATTTCGGCTTGGCCAGGTGTTTAGAGCATGATCTTGAGTGCAGCAGGAAGGCATCGCCAGTTTTGAAGAATACACAGTTTCGACTAGTGGAAACCACGAAAATGGGAGGAACAATAGGGTACTTGCCCCCGGAGAGCTTCCAGAAGAAAGGTAAAGCAACAGCGAAATCTGACGTGTTCAGCTTTGGCATAGTTCTATTGGAGATAGCTTCAGGTAGGCGTGCGGTGGATCTGACGTATTCCGATGATCAGATCATTCTGCTTGATTGGATTCGGAGGCTTTCGGATGAAAGAATGCTGCTACAGGCAGCGGACTCCCGACTTGAAGACGGATCTTACAACCTCAGTGAGATGGAACGGTATGTTCATCTCGGGCTGATGTGCACACTTCACGAACCCGAGTCCCGGCCAACTATGAAATGGATCTTGGAAGCTCTTTCAGGTACTTTATATGGAAAGTTACCTGAACTTCCATCTTTCCGATCACACCCGAGGTACATCTCCATATCTTCCTCTTCTAGCGATAGCAGCACAACCAACACAACGGCTATGAAGACATCTAGCACAAGTGGAAGTTCAACTATATCGATATTTCTCTCGGCTAATGGCGACACCATCTATGTTTCTGCGGAGTCTGAGCCGAACAGCAGTAATATTGCTGTGAGCAATAGATATGATGAACAGAGAAACTTCCCAGTGGTAGAAACTCCGAGAGCTATCACCTACCAGGAGATTATTCATGCCACAGACAACTTCTCTGAATCACGAAGGTTAGCAGAAATCGACTTTGGAACCGCATATCACGGTATCCTTGAGAACCGACATGTGCTAGTGAAAAGACTTGGCATGAAGACATGCCCTGCATTGCGGATGCGATTCACCAATGAGTTCCAGAACCTGGGAAGGTTGCGTCACAGAAACCTGATACATCTCAGAGGATGGTGCACCGAGCAAGGGGAGATGCTTGTCGTATACGATTACTCAGCAAATCGCCTTCTAAGTCACATTCTTTTTCATTCAGACCACAGAAAGAAAGATGCTGTCTTGGATTGGGATCTGCGGTACAGCATAATAAAATCACTCGCCTCCGCTGTTTGTTATCTCCATGAAGAATGGGATGAGCAGGTGATTCACAGAAACATCACATCCTCTGCGATTATTCTAGATCCAGACATGAACCCGAGGCTTGGTTCTTTTGCTCTTGCCGAGTTCTTGATAAGAAATGAGGATGGCCATCATGTAGTCATCAACAAGAGAGATTCGATTCGAGGAATATTTGGGTACATGTCACCCGAGTATATGGACTGTGGTGAAGCAACTACAATGGCTGACGTTTATAGCTTCGGGGTAGTGCTGCTTGAGGTGATCTGTGGACAAATGGCTGTTGACTTTCGACAGCGCGACGTTCTGTTAGTGAAAAGAGTGCACGATTTCTTGGCTCAGCAAAGGCCTTACAAAGAACTGGTCGACTGGAGATTGGGCGGACAGTACAATGACGCGGAACTGGTGAGGCTTGTTAAACTAGGAACTGCGTGTACCCGTCCAGATCCAGAGATGAGACCTAGCATGAGGCAGATAGTGAGCATACTGGATGGTCACGATAATTGGCTCGTAGGAACCTGCGAAAAGAAAGAGAGAACAGAGGAATGGAGACAGAGACATGCATCTTCACTGTCTCTTGTTAGAAGAATTCAAGCTCTAGGGATACAGTGATAAGGCCATGTCATATAGTAGTGTAATTCATTGATATGTTTGTTCAATCTTTGTAATTGAAGTGATTGTTTTGGTGTATGTGTGTTTAAAAGAACATAAACAGATTGAAGAACACATGTAAAAACATATATTGATTATATATACTGATTCTATTTCTACCAAGACTAATGAGACATATACTGAGCCATGTCAAGAATAAACTCAAGGGTATGACTTACTCATATTTGAAGGGGCCATAGCTGCCAAATCATTTTGCACACATGGAAAGAACATGAACACATTAAAGAGCACAGGTCTGCCATCATCAACATCATGACCCAAGTGCCTTCAGAGAAGTTCCCCCAACAAGCGGGGTAGGCAGGGGTCGGGCATACGCACCCATTCCCCTGTAATAACACAGAGGGTGTTCCCAATTGACAGATAATATAAACATGGCTCCCATCCCTTCACCTCATGAAATAAAGGAAATACAGTTTTTGAAAGCCATTTTAATTTAGTCCATATCTCAAAGCCAAAAGAACAAATGAGTCTTCGGCTCCATCAGCAATGGACATTATTGAAGAACACCGGTAAAGCTGAAAACATAACAGTGAATGAAGTAATCATGTCCAGATGAATACATGGTACACGACGAATCATCAAATAACTAGAAACTCTCCTTATTATCTGCTTTTAGTATGTACAAACCACCCAACACCAATATAAACATACTATGATCACCAAAGAACACAGGGGAAAGTATAAAGGAAAAAAAAAGGAAAAGAGAAACTAGTTATTCTTGAAAAGTAAAGGCCTAACATCTTATCCCATATTTGACGCCATCCACTCCACGGGTCGCACAATGCTGTCGAAAGGCATCTGGTCCATTTGTCGCGTCCTTTTCTTCAGCATGGTAGGCTGAGAACTATTAGCCATGGAGGATATTAAGCTTCCGTTTGGCATCAAGCCACTATTGATAGAGCATTCACCTAGTTGATTGATAGCATGTAACATGCTTTTCTCATTTAATGATGTTTCGTAGCCATCATTAGTGACCTTGAATGCTAGTTCGGACAGTTCAAGTCCAGCTGCTTCTGGTTCGGAAGAGACCAAAGCTTGCTGGTTTAGTACTTTGCATGCTTTCTCTAGAATCGACTCCAAGTACTTGCCTTGTGCTTCAACTCGGAACTGTACACGTTGCTGAACCTGTAAAAGGTGAAATTGTGTGGTTTAGTTCACAGTAGCAATGATGTAGGGAGTGTTTGCATCCACATTGTGAAGAAACATATTTTCAATTTCCTATTTTATCACAAGCAATTAAAAGGGAATTTCACAAGCTGGTTAGATTCCGGCATTCTGCTTCTGCTGAAAATTATCTCCAGCAGCTCATTTTGGGCATTATGGTACAGGCTAATTAAGCGGTGTCGCTTGCAAACCTCCATTCTTCTATTTCACAGCACTGCTAAACAATTTAACTTCTAGCCATCATTGTAGTATTTCATAATTTTGGCATCCTTAATAAGTATGATAACACTCACACCAGTTTTCGCATGTGAAACATCTGTCTCGGCTGACAACGGATTAACTTTTAAAAGGCAAGGATGAGATACACAAGCATGTGAAACGTACGAGGATAAAATCTTCTACCAACTCACAACTAACAGGAACACGATAAACAACACATTCACCTTTTAGAAAAAAATTATTATAATAGACCTAGCTTTAAAGAGAAACTCAACAAGTTTAACGGTTACATAAGTAGATAGAGTCCTAACCTCAAGTTGTTCCTGCAGTTTGCGCTGAAGATCCATCTGCAACCGCAAAGCCTCAGTTACCTGGTAACCACTGATAAAAAGAAGACGGAACAAAAGATTATTATTCTGAAACTGTAAATATAGAGAGAACTGATAGACTTCAACCCAGAAGAAGTCTGATAGGATGGTTTACTTACTCATTAATATCTTGTGCGGCCATTCTTGATGATGTTGGTGTGGATGAACCTGTGTCCTGATTCTCAGTCGGACAAGATGCTGCAAACCAAAGATTAGGAAAATTGAAATTAACATTTTGATAGGAACTGCAATATGATACCAACAATATATATCTATGGAATACCAAGATATATCTATATTTGGGGGTACTTGAACAACTTAGTTTCCTGGATTTACAATCTAGTATGTGATGACAAATTGACAATTAAACAAAGCTATGTTAAAATAGAGCACTCTAGTGGAATACCATCTTTTGAGTTGTCAGTTAGATCCTTCGCTTGTTTCCCCATCCGGTATTTCTGCAAATGAAAATCCTTTACTTCGACGCTTGTTCAAGTAGACATATTATCAAAAAAACTATTCGTCAACATACCTGGAGATGTGACTTCAAATGATACAAAGTCAAGCCCTTTACTCCCATAGTTCTCATAATTGTCTTGGGTGTCGCTTCTGAAATGCAATCAAGTTATCAGCTTCCAAATCTCCAAATCCTACTAAAATTATCACATAATGTACTTTCCAATTGTCGTCTACTTCGTTTTCACTTTTCCGTAAAATCAGGCCGTAAAGAGAGACAATACTCTCCCTTTATCCAACCAAAATCCCAACAAACTGTCCATCCAGTTCATACCAGGACAAATGTAAGAGAACCTTGATACATCTACCTCTCATAACACATATTAAGCTAAGAAATGCAATTACTTAGTTTCTGCATTTCCAATTAGTTGCTTTCCTACTCTATTAGCAGTTCATTCTGTCAATAATCAATACCATAGAGATAATAGCACACAACATAAGCTTGAATGTCAAATATATCACCGCCGCAACCGAGAACTTCCAGAAACATTTAAATATCCAGCCAATTAGGCCTGTTCTCCACAGTTTCTCTAAAACTGTTATTATAGCTTGAAAATCAGCTTCTTTTTAGCAATTTACAAACAGGCAACTAATCATCTACAGGATATACAAGCCTAATTAAAGTTGGCTACACATCATCATCATCATTCAACAAGCTTTTGTAGTCTTGTTGAATTCAATAAGAGTCCTAACTAGTCACTCCAATCTTAATTGTCTCCACTACCAACAAACTCTAAATCAAGAATTGCCAAAATGCATTATTTCTTCCTAAAAAACATAACTTTACACCATAACAAAACAAACAGACACTACAGGCAATGCACATTGATTAATTCAATAGAGGGATAAACATAAAAATGAAAAATAAGAACATACTATCCGGGCCACCGAGCTGAGCAACAGCATCAACAAAGCGGTCATGGAGCTCCGAGGTCCAGCGGAGGCGGGGCTTCGGATCGGTGGTGAGCATAAGGCAGGCATCCCCAGGCAAGTTGGTACCATCCAACATCCCCTGCAACTGATGCTGATACTCGGTATGAATTTGCAAACCAGAAGAAGCTGAAGTAGAATACATTATTGTTTCTCTCTCTAAAGTGAGACTCAAAGGAACATTCTTGAACTGGATGAGGATGACCCGGTGAAAACGGGTCGGGTGAAATTTATGTGGTTTGGGTGGTTTTGTTCTGTGTCTTTCAGTGGGGTGTGGGTTTCTGTGTGTGTTTGTTTTAAAGAGAGAAAGTGGTTTTGTGACTTTGTGTGTGAGTTTTTAAGTTATGACTTAAAACTATTTAATGAGGAACCCATTATTAAACAAAGTAGTACAAACCAGGCTGGGAAAATAACACTCTGGTTCATCATCTATTCATATAATGAGTTAGCGCTAAACGGTCTCGTAATAGTCGAATTCATAGATCGGAAGTTTATTCTGTGCATATTCAGAGTGTAGTAGAAGCTGTGGAATTCATAAATCGGGGAGTTCATTCGGTGCATGTCCAAAGCAGAGTGATTGTGTAGTCGTTATAAAAAGGAAAAGATCTACGGGCGTGATTTACATCTTGTGCTCGAAGGTTTACATGTAGGCGATATCTAATTTCTTCAGTTGATTAGGTAACGACATTGACTAAAGAAAGACCTATTCAATGGCGCAAAATGGAGTCCGGCGATACGGCAATAAGCTTGTGTTCGTTTTAAATATGTATCTAATAAAGTTAAAATGGATTGTGAAATCATAAATGACTGGGAAATATATTTGTGGCGCGCCGCCAGAAAGCGTTATGCTCCATGACTTGGCACCACCTTGCAGCCTTCCTTCCATCTGTCTGAAGATTACAGGAACTGACTAAAATTTAGGGGCGTTAATTACAATCACCTCTCCTTAAAGGAATTTGACCCCAAATTCTCATAAAGCTTAACTACCAGTGGCGCCCCACAAGGGTTCATCCTGCTCCCTAACTCGACGTCACCTGCTTCCAGCATTCCTTCCAGAGCTATCCCTACTCTATTGGAAAGCTACGTGAACGGACTAAAATCTAGGGGCGTTACAGTATTTGATACGCTTTTATAGGCGATGGCGAATGCCACATGAAACTTCTTTTGCGTTCCATAATATATGAAGTACAATAACTCATGCATAATTTCTTAAGCTAATACATTAACAAATAGTGGATACGGAATAGTAGTGTATTATAAACCACATTTGACAAACTAGAGGGTGTGTTTGCAAATTAGTGAAAGTGCACTTTATGTAGTTAATGTAGATATCCAAAATGTAAACAAGAGTTTAGTGTGTTGTAGTGTTGTAGAGTGGTAGTGGTATGGTGTAATGTAAGGTAATGTATACATACAGATGATATGATGTGAGTGATGAGGATAGGCAAAGAAGACAGCAATGTCTTGTCTGTACTGTCTTTGTCTGTTGCTTTAGCCTCTCTTCTTGTCTCTATTTGGCTATATGTCTCTAGTTTGTGTAATTTTGTTGTATAGAGGACAACAGAGTAATTCAATTTAATTCAATTGAAAACTGAATTGAAGAAAATTGTGTGAAAAGTTAGTCTGGTATTTTTAGCATGTGGCACGGCTGGCAATTCATGCTACCCCTGCTAGCTATCATCCTATCTTCTTCTTCTTCATCAATAATTCAACTCAATTAGTCATCTTCATTTATCAAATACTCACATGTAATTTGCGTAATTGTGTTGCCTGCAGCAGCTTGCTTTATCAAATTATCATTAGCACCTTCCTTCTAGACTCTAGTTGAGCCTAACCACATTGTTTAGTCCCCTGAAATTGACAATGATCCCCACTAAATCATAATCTCCATAATCTATTTTATTCATAACCTCACCTAAATACATGGCGGTACACTTAACACCCCAGCCGCCCAAGCCTCATTTATTTTCAGAAATTCATCCATAATAATTCTAAACTTAAGCGTGTTTGGGTTTGAAGCAATCTTAAGATGGATGACTTATTGAAAAATTCTCAATATATGCACGAGTTGGGATAAAGTGCGTGGAAAAGGACACATGTTGATATACGGGGTCAGCTGCCAGCATATTACCACAGATGACATATTGAGACTAACCACATCGCTTAAAGGGTCGGGACTTTAGCGGCTCGGACTTACAATACTAGTATTAAGTTAATGTCCTTTTCATTTAGATGTGAATAATCAATATTTCTAGTACTAGTCTACTAGAGATGAAACATTATAAATGGAGAAATAATGATGAAAAGGGTTGAAAGTATATTGTCAAATGTCAACCAATAGTGAATTGGAGTAGTGCAATCATATATTATGATGGTCCAATTGATCACATAATTGTAAATAATTTGAGTGATTAATTTCAATGATCATCTAGCTAGGTGGTCATATGAGGTTAACCATGCATAAACAACATATATATCATCACAAATCCTAACCGACCAAACATAAATTACTATCGACATTACGGCCCGTTTATTATACTAAGTGTACATTTAATCACAAGTTGGGAGAATGTTAAGGGACAGAAAGAGTTTAGTTACAGTACTGTTTTCTGATTTGATTAAGACTTATAACTAATTTAGAATCTAATACTACTACTTCTAGCTAGTTCTGAGTTTAAATACTTCAAAAGATAAAAGCTTAACATTGGAGATTAGTACTAGTTTCTTATATGGATCAAATGTAACACAGTTGTATCGGCATGTTTGAATTTAAATTAAGAGGGCCTTTTAGATTCGGTAGTTTAAGTGTTTAACAATTAGCTCTGGTTTAAATTGAGGGAGGTCAAAACACTCTTTTAAATACACTCTCTAAAGCAGTTTTCAAATCCCCCTTCAAAATCAATTTCAGCTGAACACTCCATATATATTTGAATTACAAGTGTTCCATTCTTATATATCTTAATAATCACAAGTGTTCCATTCTCGTTTGCTTGAACTCCACTCACTTGTAGTATAAAAAATAATTTAGTAAATTTGAAATTAACTAATTTGAATTAAATTGTGTTTCATATGAACGTTCACCTTGATAATAGATTGAATGTGTCTTGTGTGGCCCAATAAAGAATGGTGGGCTTGGACTTTGGTGAATTGGGCCTGAATCTTACATCACTGAGGTTGATGTGGGTCAGTGGATCTAATCATCATTGCAATACAATATTGGGAAAATTCTTGCCAAAGGCCCTTTATGTGATATTCTTTCACTTGAAGGCCATCATGTAAATGCACCAATTTTTGATTCATATTTTGTCCCCTATTCTTACATTTTTACCCTCTATACATTTTATGTATCATTAAAATTTTAATCACCTTAATCACTTATTAGTCTTTACTATTAACACATTAAATACTTCATTTTATTATCCTTTTGCAGAACTCCCATACAGGCATGCTAGTTGCTGGAGCTTTGAGGATCAAGCATGC
>JAQRGC012153764.1:0-10934 GCA_028659135.1 Plantago lanceolata
TACTCCCTCCTACTAATTATAACTGTCGTCCTGGAAAAAGAATGGTATTGAAATTTAAGTGTCGTTCTGGGTCTATGGCCATTTAATACTACTGCTATTGATTTTTTTATTTGATTTGAATTCTAACATATTTTAAGTTCTTCTATTCTATTGGTCAATTAAATAACTTTTTACAAAATTAATGATTCTTTTATAACTTTAATAACATAAATTAAAACTTTGTTGAAGTAATTATTATTTCCTTAAAATGTGTGATTTTGCTAGAATGACACTTATTTTAAATGGGAGGGAGTATATTTTAGGACCATTGGTGGAATGTTGGAATTTTCCATCCCTTACAGGATTAGTATGCATGGTGATATGGCCAAAGAACGAAAATGTTACTAGTTGGTTCTGGAATTCGTCCATGTAGCTCTTGGATATAATATTCAGTAATCTTTTCTTGGTAGTACATTTTTCTATATGCTGGCCTCCATGTATGCATCTCAATACGTAAAACTATGCTTACATCTTCAGATATCTTCATGTTTTGCAGCTGATCGGTACCCCTTCAGAGGCTGAGTTGGGTTTCCTTAATGAAAATGCAAAGAGATACATCCGGCAACTCCCTCCGTATCAGCGGCAATCATTTACTGAGAAGTTTACCCGTGTGCACCCTCTTGCTATTGATCTTGTTGAAAAGATGCTGACCTTTGACCCTAGACAGAGGATTACTGGTAAAACTTCTATCTTATTTGATTTTCGAGTCTGAAACACTGTATTTCACATTTAAGGTGACGCTTACATCATACATTTATTATACTCATGATCTGGTTACCATTATTGTTAACTAGCAGGATGAGAAATTGGCCAAGTCTTGTAACTTAACCAATTTTCAGCCATTCAAAAGTGAACATTTTTGCGGTTTGTTTCTTGCTTGCATACTCTTTATCAACACAGGTACAATAATTGTTGGATGAAATGATGAATGCATTAAAATATTCCTGCTAAAGTTGTATTTGACAGTTAGTTGTCGTATGAAATTGTATTGGAACTGAGACTTGATTTTGTTGTTGTATCTTCTTCTTCTTCTCTTTAGTTTTTTCTTTACTAAAAAGGTATAGGTTCTTGGTTTCTTCTCATATTCTGATTTGAGATTTTTATTCTTATATGTAGTTCCTAACCACGTACTATAAAAACTGTACGATGTGATTTATGTGTGTTTCGTGGCCTTTAAATGAGTCCACATTGTAGTGAAGTCGTTTTCTAAACTCTCCATCATCAAAACATCGGGTTATGTCACCTATTCTGACCATCATTGTGAATGTCTGCTCGTTTCAGTTGAAGATGCACTTGCACACCCATATCTCAACTCTCTCCACGACATCAGTGATGAGCCTGTTTGCATGTCTCCATTCAACTTTGACTTTGAGCAGCACGCATTGAGCGAAGAGCAGATGAAAGAGCTGATATACCAGGAGGCTCTTGCATTCAATCCCGAGTATCAGCGAATGTGAAATACATTATCATTCATAGCCTAATTTATTGTGGGGGGTTCTCAAGTAGTGCGGTGCCAGTGTTGTATGTGACCTTGAACCAGGCTCATGTACATATTGGTACAACTGAAACTTTGATGGGTTTTATTCAGAGTATTCTGAGTCATAAACTGGCTTGCGTTTTACCTGTCGGGCTGCCCTGGCTTAGTGTTTCAATGATGAACGATTGATTATGTTGTGTGACGAACTGACATAGTACTTTGTATCGGCAATTTGCCTTTGTATCTTCCATTTTATCCGAATCCGAACATTATCTGTTGATGCCTTGATGTTCCATGCCTGCAGTCATTTTCTCCTCCTTTTGTTTTGTTAAAACTAAGATTTCGTCAAGAACGCAAGATTGCCTAATTGACATGTATCCACATTGATTAGTAATGTTTCATGGGTACATTGCTACTACTACTTGTACTCATGTGCTGCTTGAGAGGCATCTCCATTTTTACACTGCACACGTTGATACCGGTGTATCCATTATGCATATCTAAAAAATTGTTCGACACGTCACGTGGGGTATCCGGCATGTATATGATACTGCAACGGTGTAAAAGGAAAATGGTGTGTAACTAGTACAAACTCTATATCATATCTTCATCCGTTCTTTTAAATCGTTTACGTTTACTTTAAAACAGTTTTTAAAAAGGTTGGTATAATGATTGTAATGTTTGAGTTAATGTCATTATCCATAGTAAAATTGTGAGACGAAAGTAATACACTACTTACCAAATAAGAAAACGTGAACGATCTAAAAAACTGACGAAAAAGAAATACGTAAACAATCTTTTTAAAAACTGGGTCGGGTACGAACCATATATTATAACCCGACCCGTATTCCATCCATCATCTTCTCCAAAGGGATAAGAAAAGAATCACAGGCGATAAAACCAGTTGCTCACTTTCTCCCCCAAATTCCCTTCTGAGAAACAACAATGGCGCAAGCACTGGCGACACCAGTACTCCCCTCCAGCTCGCTACTCGGAAACCCGATATCCAGTTCCCGCAAGACATTCGTTTCCTTTCCCTCATCCGCCACTTTCCCTAAGGTGAAAAGTGCCCAATTTCTCCCCTGCTTGTACATTTGTGTTTTCAGATTCTTTCATGGAGTTTAATTTCTTGAATTGGGTTTTTACTGTTTTCGTTTGTTGTGCTAGTTTGGTGGGCTGAACATAAGGTGCGCTCGTGTTGGTGGAGTTGAAATCCCCAACAACAAGAGGGTTGAGTACTCTTTGCAGTACATTCATGGAATTGGACGCACCAATGCCAGGCAGATACTGAATGATCTCAGTTTCGAGAATAAGCTGACCAAAGACTTCTCTGAGGAAGAGCTCACTACTCTGCGTGAGGAGGTTTCTAAGTACATGATTGAAGGAGACCTTGTGAGTGTTTCTGCTCCTGTGTTTCGTTATTACTCATCCGTTTTTTTAAATTGTTTACGCCTGATTTTGGAATTCGGATATGTTTGTTATGTTGCTGTGTGTGATTTGGCCTTTGTTGAATGGAGCTGAGTGTCTTTTGATACAATCTTGAATAATTGTGGCAAATGATAGTTTTAGTATGCTTAGAAATGTTGCTGTAACTTTTCGTTGCAGTGGTGTATGTTCGTTTTAGAGATTCGAAGTGAGCACCAGCTCTATTTTTCGTTGCTTTTTTGGGTGGTTAGTTTATAGTGTCATTGTGTGAATTTGATTGATTTGTTGTACTTTGGTCGATACTCGATATGATTTAAGACATGAGGTGTTCAGAGTTGATTAATATTATTGGGCTGAGACTTATACTCTAATGAAAAAAGGATGCACTAATGCCAGCCTGCAGGCAGAAATTGAATGATCATTCGAGAATACTTGTGGCAAATGACATTCTTAGTATGCTTGAAAAAGTTGCTGTAACTTCTCATTGGAGTCTTCGTTTTAGATATTCCAAATTGAGCAGCAGCTCCATCTTCGTTGCTTCTTTGGGTGGTTAGTTTACAAGTCATTGTGTGGATTTGATTTATTTGTAGTACTTCGATTAGTATGATTAAGCCATGACCTATTCAGATTTCAGAAATGATTAATATTGTGTGGCTTAGTTATGCGCAAATGAAAAAAGGAACCGAACAAGTCTATTCAAATCATTCGTGATCGTATTAACTTGTCAAATTCGTATGTGGCTAACATGGATTGAGAACTAGACCTTAGTTCGATTTTTCAGATGCCTAAACAATTTTATTAATCTTTGGACGATGCTGAAGTTGATGGTGTAGATTGTAGAAGTGTAGTTGTAGATTACTGCATTTTGTTGTGCTGATTCTTGCTATATGTCAGTACCACCCTTGTTAGTGATTATGTTGCCTAGCATTCTAGATATTTTTGCCAGAAGCAGGTATAAGGAGATACGTACAAGAAAAAACTGACTTCGTTTATATCTTGATAATATTTTCAGAGGAGGTTTAATGGACTTGCCATTAAGAGGCTGAAGGAGATTCAGTGCTACAGAGGTGTTAGACACATTCAAGGATTGCCTTGCAGAGGACAGAGGACTAAGAACAACTGTCGGACATTGAAGGGCAAGAGAGTAGCCATACCAGGGAAAAAGAAGAAGTAAATGTCAGTCGGTTTTCTTTTTGTGTAGTTCATGAATTTGAGATAGACGTTGTTCTGGTTCTGTGTTACAACTTACAACATAACTACTTCGATGTGATTATATTTAATTCTGTTCCAGAATCTGTATGCCTCCTGAATATTCATTTTTTCTGCACAAAGTGGTTAATTTGTTTCTGCTAATAGATACTCTGAGCATTTTCTGATCCTTTCTCATGGTAGCATAATCTTTTCTCTGCCTGCTAAGGTGCTCACTGAAAACAGCCATTACAAGTAGTGTTTGTATAATTTGAAGTTGTTGTTGCTCGACCCATGTGTTCCTGTATTTAGTTGGGAGTTAGAGGGGTATCTGGTCTTGCACTATTTGATTGATTTCCACTGTTAAAGTTCAATGCACGTGCTTCTTCTCCTTCGGATATGAGAGCAGTCCTATCCATGAACAAAATAGTTGTTTGGTTCATAGTTGAGTTTGTAAAATTGTGGTTTATGAGCACAATTCATTTTCATCTTCTTAACCATGAACCACTTTAATATGTTTTTTTTCTTTATTTTTATCCTAAACATATATAATGATTTATTAAATTTAATCAAAAAATAAAGGTTTAATGTGGAAGTGGGAAATGTCCCACTCCCACTTGTTGGTTTTGGTTTGTGATTTTGTTCACCAAGTGAGCAAAATCACAAACCATGTTTGGTTTGCCATTTTGGTTGGGGTCATGAATCATTTTTGGTTCATGGTTAAGAGCTATTTAAACCATTTTTGGTTTATGGATAGGGTTGTCTTGAGTGGAGTTGGAATTTTAGAGCGCCAGTGGTATATGAATTAATGAAAAGAAACAAGATGCTTGGTTGAAGTAGGGTGGAGTTGGTTATTTCTCAAGGCAAGAGCAAGATGAATAAGATAAAGGAAATGTTTACTTATGTAAAGTTTTGTGAGCCGGAGGGAGAAATATTTATGTATTATTATCGCATCTACAAGCACAGCAGAAGCATAAATAGTGTTTAGACTAGAGGTGACAAGTGGACCGGTCGCAGAACAGTCCGACACGTTAAAAAACCGCTCCAGTCCAACCCGTTTAATAAATGGGCCAGCCCGGCACGTATCGTTTATAAAATAATTGTCCTAGTGGTTCACATATTCTCTGGCCCGACCCGTCGCGTAAACGCTTAAGCCCGTCTGAACCGACACGGAACTGTTTACCGTCTGTCCCGTTCACAAAACCCGTGTGCAACCCATTTTTATGGGTCAGTACATTAGTCTCATATCTAGCTATTTTCCAGACCCAAAATAAAATTTGATCCAAACATTAAGCCCAAGACAAATTGTTCAATACTTTAACTTTCCAAGTCCAATCCAATACAACCAAATTTGGGGATTAGGTTAACATTCACATTTTACAAATCGCATCCACACTGCTAACGCAAACAGTACACACACTCACACCGTTTTTTCTCTTCTCCTCAGTCGATCTCACCTTATGCACTTTTATTTTAAATTTATGTACACATATTATATTATTATCAAAACCTTTATTCATCAGAATTCATAAACTAAAAAACAAAACCAACCCGGCACGTATTTAGGTGGCAGTGTCGGGCCAGATATATCCTGAATTGGCCCGGAACCCGTTTAAAGGAGTGGGTTTTGGCAGCCCAGCCGGCCCGAATAACACATCTAGTTCAGACTTGGGATTGGGACTATAAGAACAGCCTACAATCACCGTGGGCTCGGCCCATCGGCAACCCAATTAATTTATCAGGGCTGTCTGACTATGGATTGAGCAACATGGCCCATAATAATTAACGCATTGTTCAATCCTCAATATGAACCCTACTCAGGGCTAGTTTTACTTATTTGATTTGTATAATTTCACATTCACATTTGACGATCGTTCGGTCCGGTTTAAAAGTAGGTTGTATAATTCAATGGCGAAATTGGTGCCAACACGTACGTTGACACTAAAACTACAAAAAGCACCCTTCTCACACATAGTACTTAAGTATAACATATTTTTGTGATGTAGTGTGTGTTTTTTCAAGCACAAAAACACACAGTATTTAAGTATTGTGTGTACTTGGGTGCTTACCCCAATTTTTTAACAACATGGGTACCGGCCTGCAATGCAATTTGCTCTAATTCAATAAGATCCTGCGTTTTCGTTTTTGATCAATTTTATCTCATATTGGCATACACTCCTACATATAGTTGGTACCACGGTAAATTAATGTTGAAGATAATCTTAGATGAATTTCACTCTTTTCTGAGCAATTTAATGTGATTTACATGTGTTACTTTTAGAAGATTGCATCAAATTTATTGGGCAGGACGGAAACTCTTTCGATATTGTCATCGGCCATAAACTAATTAATTTATTAACGTGCTCACTTTCGTAAATGAAACAATTGACATGATAAGAGCACTCCTTATGGAGGCTTTTTTGGGGCTTTATAAAGCCTAAAAATGTCTCCAATTGAGGCTTTTTGGGGCTACTATTTAGTAGCCCATGGCTAAGGGCTTCTAAATATTAGCCCCCTTAGTAGCCCTCATATTAAATTTTTATTATTTATTAATGTTTTGATTGGTTAATGTGGTATGTGGGATTCACAAAGAAGCCCCAAAACCATTGGAGACTTAATTTTGGAAGAGGCTTATTTTGGGACTTTTATGTTTGTAGCCCCATTTAAGCTTAAAGTGCTTAAACTGTTTCCGAATATCCGAATATTGTTTCACTCATTTTAGTTTAGAATAAATTTTGTTTTGATCATTGAGCATTTAAGTTTTAAGTGTACGAGAGCTTTTTGTTAAAATAATGTTTGGCAGGAGCAGTTAGGCTGTGAAATATTTGTAGACTAGGCACGAGTTGTTTGTGTGCACCCTTTTATTAAATGATGATCAACAGTTGTGTGTGCATGTAACTCGACATAGACTCCGAAAGGATAACTCGGCTCAGTTACCACTTTGCGTCCTGTAATGGAGTAACTAACCCCCATTATTGGATCTCTCTAATCATTACAAATATATCTTTTGCCGACTCGACTCTCCACCATCTTGTCTTTTTCCTTTTTAATTCTTTTTTCCATTAATTTAATCCACTCTCCGATTTCTATTGGACCAATTTGTTACACTGACTTGATGGAACCAGAATTTCGACTAGTACTATGTGATATCCCCGGATCACAAATGCGAAAAACAAAAATGGTTACGGATCGAATTATGAGGCTCGGTGCAATTCAATTAAGTACCCCAATCTCTAGAGAGAACAGTAAAGATGAAATTAAACAGTGTTTTGATTTTAATAGCTTCTGTTTTAGTTTGAATTTTTTTGGTAAGTCTTTTATCTGCAAATATATGATGATGGAGTATATCTTATGTGCTGTTTTTTATTCTGCCCATTATAAACCTAGCATAGGTAGCTACCTACACTATATCAAGTATAGGGTATTATGATGATAGTGATAGATAGACACTCTATCAAATGAGAATTGCTAAAAGATCTCGTGCATTTGAACCCATGCGTGGAGCGTTTTAAACCATATATACAATTTATCGAATTATTAATTATTAAAAAAAATAATATAACTGGGCTACTGACTAAACAATTTGAAATTAATGGTTGCATTTCTACAAATTAAGCATGATCTCAATTCTCAGCATTAAATAAATGATCAACCGATGCACAACATCAATGTTAAATCATTTAATTTTATTCACCCTCATGTCATTTTCTTCATAAAGTTACCCCAGTAGAAGTATTCATAAATATGAAAATGTGGGCTTGTAGAAGTACATCATAAATATTTTCTGTAAATGTATGTACGTTAAATACTGTAGGAATTAATGCATTAAATTATTTAAATATTCATGGCCCAAATAGTCCATAGTTTCTAATGGTACTAAAATTCACTAACACGTCCAACAATCAAAGATGTATCCATATTGAACCTGCGTCAAATACTCAAATACATGAACGAACATAGGGTGTGTCCAGAACTTTTATTAAAATTTGAAAGTTTTTACACATATTATATTGGACACGCTTTGAAATCGCGTGTCTATGTGGTGTCACTACGTTGATAATGTTATGTGTGCCTGCGTGGTACGATAGTGTATGATTATGAATTTCGAAAATCACATTCTTTATAAGAAATTTCCAGGGTATTTGTCAATTATCACAAATGTATCTGATATGATAGACATTATTGGAGTTGTCAAAAGATATTCCAGCAACACATGGAAGTGAAACTATTAGGGCATGGTTTGACATTGCTTTAATGCTTTATGATTTCCTTATGCTAACGTTTGTTGCATGTTTTCATGCAATAAAATTTGGTGAGGCCAATTTGGATTAAATAGAGGGGCCTCTCTATGTTTTAAAACCTTTGTCTTGATACCGAAATGAGGCATACAAAATCAACAGTTATTAAAGCAAAAACCTTACTCTTCTATGGTTCTTTTCACACAGATTCTTGTGAATCGTTACTTTGATCATTTTGTTATTGTGTGGTCATTTTAGTATTGGTTTGACCATGGGTCTTGATGTTGCAGTACTTGTAACATTGTTTTGGTAAATTTATTTTTGGAACTACAACAGTAAAAAAAAAAAAAAAAAGAACAAAAAGCCAAGCCAAATGCAACATTGTATGTGATCTTTTTTTTTTTAGCAAACGTATGTGATCATGTAGTGAACATTATTTTCCTCCCCCAAAATTAATGAAGCACACTTATATGAATGTTCATTAAATCATGAACCATTTCGGTAGAAATATATTGAAATACATCTTATATTAGTGTGCATTTAAATTTAATCACCTTGTTAGCAATCATGAATTAGCTAGATAGTGATAATGGAATACATTTACCAATGTTTATTAATTAAATGTGATGATATCCATAAATTAGTTGAGTATTAATAGAAAAAACAAATAAAAAAAGACATATTTTTCAAATCATATGCTAAAAAATAGATATGAAAAAGTGGAGTTATCAAATCATCTTTTAGAAAACTAATATGAAAAGGGAGAGTTGTCAAATCGTTTTTAAAAAAAACTAATATAAAACAGTTGAGTTGTCGAATCATCCGCTAACAAACGAATGCAAAAGGACAGAATTATCAAATCCAATAAAAAAAACAAGTAAAATGGAAAGTAGAGTTGTCAAATCACCAAAAGAAAAAAAACAAATATGAAAAAACAGAGTCGTCAACGCACTCAACTAAAAAATCCTTTAACAAATCAAGTTTCAACCAAAATATGTATTTCGATTCAAACTCTAATTCTTTTGATGAGAGTCAACTTTCGTGTTATCCAACCACCAACAAGCTCTTGGCTGTTGCGTAAATTGATCCAAGCTCAGCAAAAAACACAGCATAGCCAGGTCTGATGTGACAGTTTGATTGCTGGGAAATTTCGCACACGGGATATGTATCAAGAGTTAATGTACCCCCGCTCCTTGACGAAAAATTCTCTTTTCCAACAAAGGACGTCCCATGGCCGACTTAGCACCAAGGATCGAGTACTTCGGTTCGCATGCAGAAACACTACAACATCTCTTCTTTTGGTGTGAAGCTACTAGGAAAATTTGGAGGAATATACTAGTATGGTTGGGTGTTAATCATTCTCCACAAGCTTGGGAGCACGAAATTTGTTGGTTATCCCAAGCGGCAACAGGTAAAAGCAAGAAATGGATGGTGCTCCGCCTTGCCGCAGCAGAAACTGTGTATGCAATTTGGCGCTTACGGAATGCAATCATATTTCACACAAATATTGTTGGTGGAGATATATTATCTCTTTGATAAAGAAGAATATTGTGAATAGATGCCTCCTGTACGATGTTGCATGAACTTGGGCATCAACTGGACCAAGCATGACTACTTGAGTAGCTGCGTAGTAGAACTTATTAGATAGTGTGATGTTGCGCTGGTTTAATTTGATTACTTGAATCTCACCTGGATCTACGGATCGGTTTGTACTTTAACAGTTTTGGTTATATAAAAGTGCTCTATGTTTCCAAAGAAAACTTTCGTGTTATCAGTCGAATGATTAATTACCACGTTGTCACATCATTTCCCCAAATAATATGCTCAACATTCACCCGAATCCATGGCTAAACTATTAAGAGAAATAGAGAGTTTTATTTTTTTTTTGAAACGGCACAATTCTATCTTACTCATACTCCTACGCTAATTATATACCACCTTATGGCTCTAAATAAACCCACCTTATGCCTCCAATGGGGATTGAATCTTCAACCTCTCATGTGCTACTCTAACAACTTACCACTGAACCACCTTACAACTCCGAGAGAAATAGAGAAGTTGGGCATGAGACCCTCATGAAGGACTACATTGGACAACACCGAACATTTCCAACAAGGATGCACTGTGTATCGATGAGTATCTATGCATAAGCGAATCTTTAACTCTAATATTATAGAATACATTTATAAATGTTTATTTATTATATTTTGTGATATTCATGATTTAGTTGAGTATCAATGTTTAATTTATCCACTTTATTATTAAATGGCGTATTCATGCTACAAGTACGTAGGAAAAAGGCCCTTGAATAGATGATTGTGCAAAAAAGACAGGGCCAGCAGTGCAACAGGTTACTAGAAATGGTAAGAAAAACTGGGTGGCAAAAGCAGCAGACAATAGAGGATCACAAGCTGAGAGAGTGACCACTTTTGCTAGTCAGGGGAACAGAATTATGGGCTGTGTTAACACTGATGAGATTCTTGGCATTGGGAATGATTCCAGGATCTCTAACCCAAACCAGTGTCTATGATTACAACATGGAATGTACGAGGGCTGAATAAAAAAGC
>JAQRGC012154211.1:0-12453 GCA_028659135.1 Plantago lanceolata
CCTTTCTAACAAGGTTTTTCCTACAGGCTTTAAGAGTACTAATTTCTGGACTTAAATCCTAATTTAGTCTTACATGGAATTGCTCATCAAAATTACAAGTTTCCGAACAGTCACCCATCCTAGAATTGCTCCAGAGCAAGCACGCTTAACTTTGGAGTTCTTCTAGGTGGGTTTTCGAAAAGAAAGGTGCACCTTGTTGGTATGAGTAGCATTTTCAATCCCTTTAAGCTCACGGAATTTCAGGGTCGTTACAGTAATGTAACATCCCGTTATTTTATTCCATTTTATTTATTTATTAATTACCTGAATAATTTAATTATTGGGTGAATTAATTATTTAATCTTTCCTGCGTATTTTTGAATTCGAATTTCTACCTAGTAGATCGTTATCATTTTCGATTTTGGGCTAATTGATCTGCAAGGCTAAAACCGATCCATAACTCAAATCCATTTCCTAGCCCAATATTTGTCTTGGCCCATCAAATTGTCAAAGCCTAGTCAAAACCCTATTCTAAATGTGACCAATCCAAACAAAACACTCTCCTCCCCAATCTCTCCACTTCACCAACAGCCACCATTTTCCTCTTCTCTTTCCTTTGCAAAACCGGGAGAAGCAAGAAACTTCTTCACCCCCTTTCTTCTCCTCAGCCCCGATTGCATCACCACCACACCTCCCTTAAACCTGCACCATCCCAGCTACTCCTCACCGGATCACCATCTCCTCCACCGTCGACAACCACATTGCCGCTCACTGCCGCCCTGCGGTTCTGCTTAGCCTCGCCGGTTCTGCTCTGTTTTAGTTCCTTCACCGCCGCGGTTCCTCCCTGTCCGTTCCGATCTGCTCAAGAGTTCAAGAGCCGCCTGCAGCCGCCATTTCTACAGCACTGTCGCCGTATGTCCGCCCAGACCAGCTCACTGGAGCCGCCATTTTCACCGCCTGTTGTTCTGTCCAGTTTCTGCATTACTACAGTTCTGTTTCTGTCGTCGCATGTGCGCCTCCGCGCCGCTGCTAGCGGTTCTGCTCACTGTCATTTCTTCACTGCAGTGCCCGCGCCACCACACTACTGTTGCAGTCCTTTGCTCGCTTCGATCTCGCTTGTTTTTCGTTCCCAGTGAGTAATCTTCTTGTTCTAACCATTCGTAAACCCAACTGAGTTGGTTCTATCCTGATCCTTTTTCTCTTTGCCTTGTAGTTTCAGTCCCGTTTATCAATCTCAAAGGTGAGGCTTGTCCCTTTTGTTTTCTTTTCGATTTCCTTAAGATTTGAACTGTTGCACTGTCGTGTTGAAATCTGAACCTTGAGCCTTGATCTTCGATTCTGGACGATTAGTAGTATTTTGAAACTGAAATGTGAACTGAAACCGAGCCTTGAAGTGAACTGGAATTATTTTGATGTTGTTGGATTGTAGACTTAGACCGAATCATATGTTGTTAGTCGAACTTGGACTGTATGTTGACTGGTTACGAATAGTAGAGTAATATGTGCAGCTAGTGATTTTCTGTGGTTGATTTTGTATCAAACTGAACTTTAGGACTTAGACGTAGTTCTGGAATCTTAAGGACCAGAACTGTAAATATTGACTTGAAGGGCAGTTTGGTAAATTCACAGTATGACCTGAACTTGTTCGACTTTTGTGGATTGTTTGTTGATCTGTGAATTGTTGAGATGCATGTCTGATTCTGTTAATTGAAAGATTGTTATGAGAACTGAACCGAACTGAAAGGGTAGAACTGTAATTTCACCGTGACTAATACTGAGCTGAGTTGACCCATTTCGTTGGACTGTTCTGTGACATAAGATACGCATGAACTGAACTGAACTCGTATTATGTACTGATGTTGTTTGGTGAAGTAGATTCTGCAATTTAGATAATTAGTTTAATGATTGGCATGTGTAACAACTAATTGTCTAGCTTGATTGGTTGGAACCTTGGTTAGTAACCTTGTGGTCATGAGTTCAATCCCCCACTTCAGACGCCTTTGTTTACTTTTTCTTTCTTTTATTTTTGTGGTCTTGTTTACTCTAGGTAGTAACACTTTTGTTTCTCTCTAGGTTCTGAGTCACCCGTCTCTCCGTAATTTCTCTCTTTCCGTCTAAGTTCATCCCACTTTGAGGTGAGTGTTCGTTTATAAACCTATTATTTTACTGCAAGGAAGGTTATCACTATGCATTACATATATAGATATTATGATAGGTTTTACTTCCGCTATAACTGTTTTGCCCTAAGTATGGCATTTACTTTTACTGCACCTTTTTAACTACATTGAAATGTTCCAAGTTAATGCACCGTTACTGAACTGCTTTTTAAATTGTTTTTGAACTGTCATGGAACTGTTTTGAACTACTTTTGAACCGTTATGGAATTGTTACCGAACCGTTACTGAACCATTACTGAACTGTTACCGAACTGTTACTGAACTGTTACCGTTACTGTTGACCGGTGGATTAGGTTAGTCTGTTATGTAGGCTTGGGTAGTGATGACTATCGAGCTTATGTAGTAGCTAGCTTAGTCTATTTCCAACTAGATGCGATGCAAGGTCTGAGTTTGGATCGTAGAGGCATACCACCCTCGATGTACACGAGGTACTGACTGTCACAATTCACTATCTGGAGGGAGTTACAAGGGCTACTAGGAGTAGGAGCAATAAGGAGGGCTGCACCAACGTACCGTTACTGTTAAAACTGAACTGATCATTATTTGAAACTGTTTTCTGCATCTGTCCACTGCTTTACCACTGTTTCTACTGAATACTGTTCATTCTTGTTTACGTACACTGATGCACTGAACACCACTGAGACCTTTTGTCTCACACTCTCTTTTCACTGCCTTCCTTGTAGGTGACCAAGCGTAGGAGTCCAGCGACAGAGTGATGGGACTTGGGAAACTTGGGGATTTCTTTTGGTTTTTGAATAAAAAGTCTAGACTTGTTATGTTTTTGCGATGTAGACCTTTGAATTTAGTTTTGTTATTTGCATGGAAACTTTAAGTTAGAATTTTGAACTCATTACTCTATTTATTATTATTTGAGGATTATTTAAAAATGATTTAAATTTAGGTTAGAAATTCTCGTTACAGTTGGTATCAGAGCCTAGACCAACCAAAGCCCACAACGGGTGGACGATTGGTAAAGGTTATTGTCACCGCCAACACTGTAACCACTGTTTCCGGCCCCCAACCACTTAGGGCGCTCGACGAGGACGTCGAGGCTTTAAGGGGGTTAGACTGTAACGAGCCTGAAATTCCGTGAGCTTAAAGGGATTGAAAATGCTACTCATACCAACAAGGTGCACCTTTCTTTTCGGAAATCCACCTAGAAGAACTCCAAAGTTAAGCGTGCTTGCTCTGGAGCAATTCTAGGATGGGTGACCATCTGGGAAGTTCCCTGAGCGCGCACGAGTGAGGACAAAGTGCGCGGATTAGAGCCCGTGTTGGTTTGTGGGACCAGCATATCACCCCGGACAGCCGTCCAGGAGTAACCTCGCCGGCCCATTGGGCCGGGTCTCGGACCATTTGTGGCGGGGTCGTTACAAAAATAGTTCTCCAAAATCGTTATGAGGATTTTATTCTAAATTGGGAGATGGATAAAGCATGCTAGAGAGAATTTTTTAATAGAATTTGTGAGAATTAACCACTAAACTTAAATATACTCTTGTATATTTATAGTGTTGAACAGTCATAGTAATCTCCTAATTTTCTCCCACTAAAATCATGTCCATAAAGGAATGTGGTTTATAACTAAAACTTGTAGAGGAAGAAAGAAGTAGGTGGAGACTCAAAGTCCCCACCCGCCCCCATCAGAGCGGGGACGCGCTTGGACCGGACCACATGGTCCGGTCCTGTCTTTCCTTCTCTCGGATTTAATTAATTCTCAAGCATATTAAATTAATATGAAATCCAATTTCCATTTAATTTCTCCATACTAATAACTTCCAGTAATCCAATTAATGTCTAATTACTATTTTACTTACTTGAAGAACTAACACTGTTAAAGTTTGACCTATATGGCCTTATATAGTAAGCACTAATCTGATTAAGGTCTTAGACAAGAATCCAAATCATTCTCATTAGACACCATTAATACATAAGGACGTTTGGAGGAAACAGTAAATGAAAGTAAATATGTAAGATAGCATCTCAAAGATGGCGCAGCGGAAATTCAAAATTTTCTTACTCATGATCCATGTTCTATGATTATATGACATATAGAAAGAAGGTTGAATTACTTACATGATCATCAATCATTTGAGTAAAGGGAATCATTCATTAATCATCAAACTCAGCAAACATTGTTGATACAAGTGGGTAGTGTATCATCACCACTACAGTCACTCAAATTACAATTAGCTAATCTATGAGCCAACACATTACCAGAACGCCTAACAAAACTAAATGAAAAGGACTCACAAACACTCAGAGAAGCCGTCACCTCGTCAAGCAAGCAACCAACAGCTGAAGAAGAAGGGAATGAATCCTGCAGTTTAGAAATGATGGAGAGACAATCACCTTCCAAACAGACATTGGTGAAACCTCTTGCAACAACCAGTAATGACGCAGAACGGGCAGCCAATGCTTCAGCAATTTCTGGACTCTCCACAAGTTGAAAATTCTGATGGCTCCACGCCAATAGCAGCCCCTCATGATCTCTTACACAAATACCGACTCCAGTTTTGCCATTCGAATGCCAAGATGCGTCAAAATTCACTTTAACCGCTGGGTACACAGGAGGATTCCACAGTCGAGGCTCAGCAGCAGGATTAGAGACACGAAACAGAGTTACAACAGCATCAAACCTGGCCAAAAACCGTTGCGTAAACAAAAACTGGTCCATTGCATCACTTACCTTTCCTTCGTGCACTACCTGATTTCTATAGTACCAAATATTCGAGTAGCAAGTCACAAAAAGTTCCAACGTTGGACCATCCAAATTGCTGCGCACCTGTAACAACCATTTTGCAGAATTACATGACATGCTACGCAACGCAGAACTAGGAATGTTACTGACTGCCCAGAATAACCGAGAAAAATGACAATCGCGAAGCACATGACAAACAGATTCAGACGCAGCAGAACATACCGGACACACATCATTCACATCAACCCCACGTCTTACCAGATTAGCCAAAACCGGCAGTCCATTACACATAACACGCCATACAAAGATACAAACCTTATTGGGCACATTAAGCTTCCAAATACAACTCCAATGCAAAGAATTGTTGTTAATCCCACTCCCACTTTTCAAGTCCTGTTGTAAGAATTTAATACGTCTAGCTACATAATACGCAGATTTAACCGAAAACTTACCGTTATTAGTAAAATGCCAGATTAACTTATCAGCCTGGGGAACAAAGGGAGTGGTATTCGTAAGATTACCTCAGCATCTTGGTCCCAAAACACTGTTCTAATAATATCTTCGTTCCAGGAGCCATATGTCATTAGTGAAGCAACCGACAAATCAGATAAAGCGTAAATGTCTGGAGTATAAGGCTTAAAAGCAAAATCAAGAGGTAACCAATTATCCCTAGACAGAAAGAGCAGCTCCATTGCCCACATGCCACCTCATACCTGAAGAAATTATCTCACGCGAGTGTAGAAAACTCTTCCAAGTAAAAGAATCCGACCCCTTACTAAACACAGAAAAGATGTCAGGAGTAGGAAAATACTTAGACTTTAGCACACAAGCAAGCAAAGAATGTGGTGATTGAATAATACGCCAAACCTATTTACTTAGCATGGCAAGATTGAAAGCTCTGAGATCACGAAATCCCATACCGCCATCGCGCTTTGAATTACATAAAGTATCCCAACTTGTCCAATGTATCTTCTTTTTTGTACCATCACCCCACCAAAAAGAGGAAATTATAGCTTCTATTTCACGTAACAAAGAGTCTGGAAGTTTAAAGCAACTCATAACGTACGTCGGGATGGATTGTAGCACCGCCTTAATAAGCACTTCCTTCCCAGCTTTAGATAAGAATTGATTTCGATACCCTTGAACTTTATTCCAAACTCTCTCGCGTAGCCATGCAAACACCTCTCTCTTTGATTAACCCATCACAGTAGGAAGCCCTAAATACTTATCATGCTTCTCGACAATCTGAACCGGAAGGCAATTCCTGATATCATCTATTACATGAGGAGTTACATATTTACTAAATACCACTGTTGATTTCTCCAGATTGATCTCTTGGCCAGAAGCCCTGCTATAGCGATGCAAGATATAAGCAATTTCCAGTGCATCATGAGATGTGGCCTGACAGAAAAGTAAGGTATCATCAGCAAACAACAAGTGAGACACTCTCGGTGCCTCCGTAGCCACAACCACGCCTCTTAATACCCCTCTAAATTCAGCATCACGAATCAGTGAACTAAAAGCCTCAGTAACAAATAAGAAAAGATAGGGGGACAAAGGATCACCTTGCCGAATACCTCGTTGAGGATGAAAAGTTTCCAGAGCAGACCCATTCAGAAAAACGGAATAAGAAACATAACGCACGCCAAGCATAATAAGCTGAGCAAAGGACTCCTCAAAACCCAAACGAAGCATAACTCTGTATAAAAAATCCCATTCTACCCGGTCATAAGCTTTACTCATATCCAACTTCAAAGCCATATAAGCCTTCTTACCGCTGGTTTTTCTTTTCAAGAAATGACTCACTTCATAAGCTACCAACACATTATCAGTAATCAACCTACTACGAACAAAGGCTGATTGAGTTTCAGAAATAATATTTGTCATATGGGGTTTTAATCTATTCGTAATCACTTTAGAGGCAATCTTAAACATCACATTGCTGAGACTAATAGGTCTGTATTGAGAAATCCTCACAGGCTTTTGACACTTAGGAATTAAAACCACATGAGTAAAATTTAGTTGAGGATCCAAAACTCTATCATTTAGAAAGGCTAAAGCACAATTAGTAACATAATCACCCACAACATTCCAAAATTTCTGATAAAAAAGTGCAGGAAAACAATCTGGACCAGAAGATTTAATCGGATACATATCAAAAAGGGCATCTTTTACCTCAGTGGCAGTGAATACCGGGCGCAGCTGGTCATTAATCTCCGAAGTAACCTGTGGATGCATAACCTGCAACACATCCTCAATATCAAAAGTAGTAGGTTGAATAGAAGTAAAGATGTTCATGAAGTACTCGTTTACAATACTCCCCATATCAGAAAAATCGGAACAAGTAACTCCAGCTGAATTCTGAAGAGCTTCAATGGAATTTCTGGCCACACGTTTGTTGGCTTGAGAATGAAAGTATCTTGTGTTCCGATCTCCTTCCGCTAACCATTAGACTTTAGCTCGTTGTTGCCACATTGATTCCTCTTTATCCAACATCTCCTCCATAGCCAATTTTGATTTCCCCAAAAGTTGTTTCGTTGCAGCAGTATAGGGCTGGGATTGAAGCTCAACAATTTCCCTTTTCAGAGCTGCAACTTGCTTTTTAACGGACCCAAAGCTGTGCTTTTCCCAATTCATAATCCCAAGACGACAATTTTCAGCATTTTTCAGGAATTCGACATCTCCCAGCCATGAATCGGCAACAACATCGGCACAATCAGATGAGCGGAGCCACATGGATTCGAATCTAAATCGTCGATGTGTTTGTGCCAGTTTGTGACGATAGACTTTTGGATGGAGGGTAAGTAAGATCGCGACATAATCTGAATTTCTTGTGGTGAGATGGGTGATACGAGCTATAGGGTAAATATATCTCCAAGAATCTGTCGTTGTTGCTCTATCAAGTCTCAATTCAGTGTGTGAAGAATCTGGTTGGTGGTTTGACCACGTAAACCGATAACCAGTAAAATCCAAATCTCGAAGTTCACAATCAGACATAGCATCACAGATATTTCTTAAACGCCGTGGTGGAATTGGAACCCCTCCCCATTTGTATGAATTTGAAAGCACCTCATTAAAATCGCCCATAAGAAGCCACGGTCGTGATGATTGCCTAGCTAAACGACGGAGAAGATTCCAAGTTTGCAAACGTTTACTAGAATCAGGTTCGCCATAAAATGCAGTAAATCTCCAACAAGGGTCATTATTACAAAAATCAACAGATGCATCAATATGATACTTAGAATAGTGCTGAATAATAACATTTATTGATTTATTCCATAACAAAGCCAATCCACCAGAACGACCAACAGAAGGAACACAAACACCAAATAAATTAAATCTCTGTTTTAACCTATCTATTCCTGACACACCTAGACGCGTATCAATAAGAAAGATAAGACTGGGCTTATGAGTACAGAGATACTCATTAAGAGCAGGAACTGTCCAAGAGCCACCCAAGCCCTGACAGTTCCAAGCAAGACAACTCATGGATCTAGGCGGGGTTGCTCAGCAACACCCGTCTCTGGTCCATCCGAATCAGAATCTATAATCAATCTCACTCGCTTAGGAGCTTGATCATTGCCACTGTGTGCCAAATCCAACAATCTCTTACCATTAGACAACTCTGGTACTTGAGAAGTAGACTCTTTTTTCACATGTGCGCGTGTCTTTTTGTATTTTTTCCTAATAATAAGTCCAGAAGTAACTTCCACTGGGAATAAAGTACTGGACTCAACCTGAGTAGAAACTGTCTAGGGAGTAGCCATAGACGGCCCAAGAGCAGAAACACGTGGATCAGTAGTATCACGGGCCGCTGCAAAGGTGGGCCTAGTGGATCCATTTCTTAATGGGCTTAATGGACCGGGAGTAGTGGACATGGCTAATGGGCTAGTAATTCTTGGGCCAGACAGCATAATGCCATTAGATCGTCTCTGCTGAATAGTATCTAGATTTAAAGGGATGTTTGACTTTGGACTAATCGACATTGGATCCACCTCATCATTGACCGGGCAAACATTCATAGGGTCATAAAGCACAAGTTGTTTTCCAGCTGCAGAATCGGTCGGGGTTGTTATTCCAGTCATAGTCAAAGGAGTATGAATAGTAGAGGAGGAACCTCTTTCAACTGTAGTCCTAATTCCATCATCAGCAAAAAAAGAGAAACGAGGGACTGAAAAACTGGAAAAAGACCTATTCTCCACCAAAGTAGGAGTTTGTTACTGACCAGCACTAGTCAAAGAAGACTGATTCCCATCAGGAATACTCCCCAAAATGCCCCTATCCCAGTCAGATCCCGGAGAGTGTCTCCTCCCCGTCGTTTTGACGCCGAAGTTCTGCTGCAACGGAGAAGTTGGACCACCATTAACATCAATATTCGTCACAGGGAAAGGCGTCTTACTCCCAGTACGCAACCAGTCTCCATACTCAAGCCGAGACAGGTCGAATTCCTCAGTTTCGTCACACTGATCTAAGAACACTCACAATCTTTAAGCAAATGCCCCAATATACCACAAAAATAACAAACATTTTGCAGTTTTTCATAAGTAAATCTCACCATAACAGGCTGCCCATTCAGACCACCCAGATTCATCTTACGCATGAGGGGCTTAGTAATATCAACCAATACCCGAATTCTCATAGTAGTATTTGTGTAAGCTTCCAGTTTCACAAAAGTTCCAATAGCACGACCAACTGTTACAACCACCTCCTCCTTGACATGCCCGACAGACACACCTGAAACGTTAACAAAAAACTCACATACATTGAGATCCACCTGGGCTGGGTTACCATCTTCTCCAAGTGGTCGAACAAACACTTGATTGCGCTCAAAATGCCATGGTCCTCTAGTCAGAGCCCGATTCCTCTCAATCCCATTCTCAAACTGAGCTAAAAACCGGTCAGCCGCTAATTTATCCAACTTCATTCCCCTACGTACCTGCCATGCCACCTTTATAGCATTCTCAAGCTTCTGTTCATCAATAGGCTTGTGACCCAACAATCGTCCCACCAAACATTGGTTGACACTGGCAGAATTCCAAGCACCAGCTGTGTTATGGACTGTCACCTCCTCGGAAACTCGTAAAGTAGCCAACATTTCAAGTTCCTTCATCACTGACTCACCCATAAGGACTTTTCTGTGAGATGTGGGAATAATTTGCTGAATGAACAAGGATGGATGTGAATAAGTGAAATAAGAATTTAATGAACTCCATGTATCATTCATGGATTCATTAAATAGACTGAGACGAACAGAATCCACCCGAAAGCTGCAGAAAATGAAGGATGCAAATAACACCCAAGAAGGAATCAGTATCACTTTCCAATTCAAATTCGAAATTTGCAAGGCCGACATTTCCAGAAATAACTGAATAGAGTTAGACATCCCAATTACAGATACACGGACTGGCCCTGTCTGAATCCACCGACACTGCCAACCGGGCACAAATCCAGTCACACCCCAAAATAGACAATAGACCAATTGAAGCAGGACGAAATCGAAGAATCGAAGGGAGATATAGACTATCATGGGATAGAATCCAGGCTCTAGAAGTAGCAACCAATTTCTCAATAGAGAGAAATGAAAGGGGAGGAAATCGGACAAGAAATGATGAATTGGGAAGAAGGGGGGAAAAAGGAGAGGAGAGAGGAGAGAGCTTCTTTTTTTTTTGTGTGATAGTACTATTTGCGTTCTACGCTGGACCACTACAATCTTGAAGGAATAATACGATGATACACAAATATCTTTAGTGGAGTGATATATTTAAACAGTTCTAGTGTAACTACAGAGAGACTGCTAGATTCTTCTGGTAAACTAATGATCGTCATTATGCATTCAAGAGTCAAGACTTCTCCTATGTTATTACATGGATGAGTAACTATTGAGTTATTAGATTGGACACATTACCATGGTCTAGACTTAATAATAATATTCGTGTAATGAAAGGACCTTATCACTATAAGCCTTACTTACGGGTGGTTTTGCATATCCTTCGCAAACATCTTTGTATGGATATATTGTCTAATAAGAACGGTTAGGAATCTTATATAAGGCCTTGATAAGATCAGTGCTATTCATACAAGGCCCTATGGGTCACACTTTAACGGTTGTTGATAGTCTCGTGAGATAATTGAATATTGATAAGATCAATATTAATTATTAATATGGAGAAGTTAATTTGAAATTGAATTTTAAATTAATTTAATATGTAGAGAAAATCAAAACAATTGGAGTTGGAAATAACACGCAGGGCCGGGCCCACGTGGCCCGACCCACATGATGAAACCGGCCCCAAGGGGGCCGGTCCTATTGGGCGCATGTGAGGGGAGGAGAGTTTTTTTACTTTTCCGAATTGTTTCTTGGACACTAAGTCAGAATTGTTAATGGACTTCTAAATGGTTTAGAGTAGATACATGACATTGTATTTTAGTTTATTACATATAATTCTTCTCTACAGAATTTCTCTAGCATATTTTCTCCATCTCCAAATTTAGAATAAAGCCTTCCTAACGGTTTTGACTAGCAACAATCAGTGGATACCAAGGTTGAAGATTGTGCATGAATCATCAAGACGAAGAGCTTGACGAATTCGACTTTGAGCTAGAAGACGAATTCATTGACGAATATCCTGATTTGACGGAAGAGGAGATAGAGCATCTCTACGACTTCGCCGAGAAAGAAGATCCAGTTGAATTACCGGTTGATCCGATCACGTAAGTATTCCAACCTTCTTTCTATATGTCATATAATCATGAACATGATTTGATGTGTAAGAAAAAATTTGAATTTTCCGCTGCACCATCTTTGAGATGCAAATCTCACTTGTTTACTTTTAAAATGTTAGATCAAGAGAGAGAGGAGAGAAGAGAGAAGTTTAAGAATGGATGTGAATAAATTAGATTGGACCAAATCGCAATGTGCATTTTAAACAAGACTAAAGTGTTATGTCACCCTCATATTGAATTCCTTTTTGTTATGAACCCCCCTTTTTTATTAAACCTGAGTTAACTCGGGAAAACCAGTGCAAATATTTCATTGACCCCAAAATTGGGTTTTGGGTTTTATTCTGAGATTTGCTCATCACAACTCGGAGAGGCCTTCCGACACCAGTAAACCCAAGTAGATCCGCCAAGATTCAAAATTGGGGAGATGTATTATAGATCATTTTACATAACAAGCCTTCATAGAAAATTGCATACATAAATCAACTAGTGATTACTATGACAAATAAATCATGTTCGCTAAAACTAATAAAAAAATAGGCATAGCTATTTTTGGAGCCCTAAAATAGCTAACTGGACTAAAAAAATCTCGTTTAATTGGATTTAATAACTATTTTTTTGAATCAATGCACACTATTGGACTCCAAAAACTAACTCAGTTAGATTTAGGAATGTCCAATTTAGATACTTGTACCCTGTTGAGAACCATGGAACATATGTTTGGAATAGATTCCATTTTAAGAGAGTTGAAAGATGTAACATCCCTTATTTTACGTAATTAATTTTTAATTAATTTCTAAATATTAATTAATTACGTGTTTTCTACCGAAACTTTTCGTATCCGAATCAAAGAGCTATTTGGACCTCGTTTACAATTGT
>JAQRGC012154640.1:0-10025 GCA_028659135.1 Plantago lanceolata
TGTACATTCAGGATAAGAGTGACAGACATAATCCAAGCAATCTGTTTCTGTTTATACACTTTCATATTTCATTCTTCTTTATGTTTTCCATGTTAAATTGACATTCGGAAGTTCAATAGGATCGGATAAACTATTTGAAATAGCAGTCGGAGTTGCACGAGGATTGGAATACTTGACATAAAGCCTCACAATATTCTCTTGGACAAGGACATGCGGCCTAAAATATCTGATTTCGGCCTTGCTAAACTATGCCCTGATCGAGCTAGCATCATATCAATGTTTGGTGCAAGAGGGACTGTGGGTTACATTGCTCCGGAAGTATTATGTCGAAATTTTGGAGATGTTTCTCACAAGTCAGATGTTTACAGTTTCGGAATGTTGGTGATGGAAATGGCTGGAGGAAGGAAAATGCTCGACTTGGCAGGAGTGGAATCTTTGAGTAATGCTTACTTCCCAGACTGGATATACAAACAGCTCAAAGTGAATGCTGATGATATTATATTGTGGATGAAGATGAAAGCAGCAAATCTGTGAAGAGAAAACTGACTGTCATCGGCTTGTGGTGTGTTCAGACAGATCCAAACCAGAGGCCGTCTATCAGCAGAGTGATAGAAATGTTGGAAGGAGAAGCTGAACCTTTGAAAATCCCACCTAAACCTTACTTGTTTTCACCTACTAATTTAGAAACTGAGTCTTCTACTTTCACCTCAACCTTTTAGCAATACTTGCAACTGATGGGAACTAATTCAGATTTGTTCATTCTGCAGCTTGTGTGGATCATCTTTGCACTTTTCATCATTTACTATTGTAGCCATCGGTCCAATGATTTGTTAGTGAAGCATTGTATGTTGAAGATAGGGCACAACGAAAGCTCGTGCTGAATTATTTTCCTCGATGATCTGCTCTAGGCAGCGTACTGAGAGTCTTACTTGAGAGAACCTGTGCATTCAAGAAATGCAAGAGAATCGCCATAAATTTAGGCTATGCGTCTTAATTCTTAAAGATCGATATACTGTTCATTACTGCAAGTATGCTCTAGATTGCTAGATTAATAATACTGTACTACAGCAAGTTTGGACGTAAACCAGCAATTATTAGCCTACAGAGCAGAACCATAATTTGAGTTTACCAAGTGGATCAAATGAGCTAGTTAATGCAACATAATACAGAAAGTTGGTAGGAAATTAAGTTAACCAAGACTCTTTAGGCACTTTATACTACATTACTACTCACAGTCTCGCATTATTGGGACAGACGAAAATGTAAAACGTGTAGGCGTATAACCTTTCGACACATAGACTAAGAGATATTATCATGAATCAAGTCCCATCTGGACGGAGATGAGACAGAATTTATTAGTCATATCACAAAGTCACATTGGCCTTAAGTTCTTCTGGCTACGTAAGGCCCTCTTCTAGCTAGCTACTCATCAACACTTGAAATGGACCACAACCACCATTCTCCAAACTCTTTACTCAAATTTCAGTGACAAGATCCATCAGGATTTTTCATCACATCAACAATTCATTACCAGTACTTCCATGTCTGTGTATATATAAACCCATTACAAGGTTTCCATTCCAGGCACATCTTGTTCTCCATCTGTCTCCAACTTCCAAGTACATTTAACCATGGTAGACCTTGATAGCTTGTCAACTTCACTACTGATCCTATGCATAATCTCTCCACTCTTCTTGCTGCTTTTAGCCCTCCTCAAGAACTCCCACGTCTCGAATTCCACCAAAGTCCCTGTTTCATACCCCATAATCGGCTCCTTATTCGATATCTTGAAGCACAAACATGAGTTCGCGCAATGGATATCTGAAATCATCACCTCCACTCCAAACTTAACGTTCACCCTCCACCGCCCTTTCGGCTACAGCCAGGTCTTCACAGCGAATTCCGCCAACGTTGAGCATATGCTCAAGTCCAATTTCCAAAACTACCCTAAAGGTGAAGTTTTTCAGAACACTCTGAGAGATTTTATGGGTTATGGCATTTTCAACTCAGACGGTGAAACTTGGAAGTTCCAGAGGAAACTTTCCAGCCACCAGTTCAACACGAAATCACTCCGTCTTTTTGTGGAAACAGTTGTGGACTCAGAGCTCAGCGAACGCTTGATCCCGATCCTGAGAAACGCAGCTGCCAATAAAACAGTGCTTGATCTACAGGACATTTTACAAAGGTTTGCTTTCGACAACATTTGTAGAATAGCGTTCGGGTACGATCCAGCCTACTTGTCTTTCACTCTCCCAGATATAAGATTCGCAAACGTGTTTGATTGTGCCATGAAGCTAATGAGCGAAAGGTTCAATGCAAGTATCCCTTTGATCTGGAAAATCAAGAGAGCACTCAACATGGAAGGAGAACTCAAGAATGCTGTGAAAGAAGTCCGGGATTTCGCGAAGCAGATAGCCAGAGAGAAAATGCAAGAACTGGAGAAGAACGGTTCGACTGAATCAGTTGATGATCTGTTATCAAGATTCTTAAATTCAGGTCATTCAGATGAAGATTCCGTTGCTGACATAGTGATAAGCTTCATATTAGCAGGACGTGACACAACATCAGCTGCCTTAACCTGGTTCTTCTGGCAAGTTTTCAAAATTCCAGAAGTCGAAAACGAAATACTCAAAGAGATTGCAACTGAAAGTTCACAAGCAAACCCTGTTTACGGCGAAGTGAAGAACATGGTTTACACACACGCTTCGCTCTGTGAGTCCATGAGGCTTTACCCACCTGTTCCAGTAAGTACCAAATCAGCCCTGAACGACGATGTTTTGCCAGACGGGACGAAGGTGAAAAAGGGTACTCGAATCAGTTACCACCCGTACGCAATGGGTCGGGTTGATAGTGTTTGGGGGCCAGATTGGGCTGATTTTCGACCCGGGAGGTGGTTGGAGGAAGGGAGCTTTGTGGGGATGGATCCGTTTACTTATCCGGTGTTTCAGGCTGGACCCCGGGTTTGTCTTGGGAAGGACATGGCTTTCTTGCAGATGAAGCGGGTGGTTGCAAGTGTGCTGCAGCGGTTTAAGGTGGTTCCGGTGGCAGAGGAGTTTGAGCCGGTTTATGTTATGGATTTTACCGCGAAAATGAAGGGTGGCTTCTTGGTCAGGATTCAAGACAGAACTGCATAACTCAATCATCCATCCGGTTTTTTAGACTCATCGATAAACGAATTTTATGTAATGATAACTAATAATGTTCCATTCTGTTATGTACTTCTGATATGCTTATTTTGTTTATGTATTAGTGTCTTTTTGGTAAAACGAACTAATAAGGTGACTAGTATCTGAGTTATGTCGGGTTGAGATTCGGAATTTCGGATCACATGATTTTGGATATGGTCACATTGCCAATTTCTAAAATCCACCTACAGACTGATGACTTTTCATTTTGTGATATGTATTCAGAATTTCAGATTGTATCTGGGTCATTCTGGAATATGTTGGATCAGTATCAGGTCAGACATTTCAGGTCAATTAAGATTCAAATCCGGACTCGGGCCATGTTCGGAATTTCGGATGGTTCATCCATCCTCCTTTCCTTTGGGTCAAAATTTGGATTTCAGTTCGGATTTCAGATCTGCATCAGGTTTTCTTCTTCCTGATGTAGACAGTACTGTAATTGGGGTGTTGTGACAGAAACATGCTAATTTACTAAATGCGCAGCAAAGAGATATTACTCGGGGGAATGCCTTAAAGATCCAGACTGGGAGAGAGATAACTCATAAGAGACTCTGCATTCAATCCCTGAAGATTTGTGCCTTTATAAGCACTGCACATTGAATGAATCAGTAAAACTAGGACAAAATCAGAGAATGTTCACTAAAAGGGAAGGATAGTCTCATTATTTACCAGGACAGGCATTGAAGATATGTAAAAGAAACGCGATAAATGTGTCTTAACTGCAAGTGATATGGAGCCCCAAAACATTACCTGGTTAATCAGAAGCCCTTCAGTTTTAAAGAGAGGGACTGTTACTTGTTACATTAAGAAATAAGCAAACAATAAGGCATGACCCTAAAGATTTCAGGCATGATCTTAAACAGCATTTATTCAGGCAGCAAAATATAAACTGAAACAAAAATTTGGGTAAGTCTCACAGCATGACTTAAATGATACAGCAGAGCTCAATCAACAAAACGATATGGTAAGTATTTGCATTCACTCCCAAAGATCTGTGTCTTTTTATGAAATGATTGTCAATTACTCAGGTAAATAGTTCACAGAATCGCAAGCATACTTAATGTCCCTTAACATATAGACTCATTCAGGGGTAAATGCAGTGACCGATATCCATATCATATAGTAGCCCAAACATGTAGAGTACATTTCTGAACCGCTTGCAGGTGGCTCTTTTTCTTTCAAGAAGAAATAAGCAAACAATAAGGCTCGGCATTAACCAAGGCTCAGATACAACAAAGAATTACCATCTCATTCACAAGTTCAAGCTTGTATAGACTTGAGCATTATTATATCATTTACTTTCATTCATACGGAGCTTAATCCAAAAAGGCAGAAAGTAATATGGACAGCACCTTCACTCAATTACTAGCAATGACGCCATTATAAGGATAATGTCTTACTAAAAGAGAAGGATAGTCATTAATAAGACAGATATTCGGTCAGTGTAACAGAATCGTGCTGATAAGGTTACTCAAATATACACATACGGTCAAGTTACTTAAAGGTGCAGTACTAAAACAAGAAAGTAAGACTTAAAGATTATGCCTTTACAATGATTGAAAATCACTAAAAGATAAGGGTGGTCATTGACTAAGACCGATATTCGAGTAATAAACGCATTAAAACTTTCCACATTGTGCCTTAAAAATACGGTGCTCATGTGTGTATAAGGACAGTACATCACCAAAAGAGAAGGTACTCAATGTGTCAAAACAGATATTCGCATAATTTTGAAAAATCATGATAAAAATTTACAATGTGCCTTAATGATTACAATATTACAGTGACCATTCATGTAAAAAGGATAGTGAATCACTTAAAGATAAGGATTGTCATTGACAATGTGCCTTAAAGATATAGTAAGCGTATAAGTGCCGAGCTCTCTATATATAAAGAGAACCTCTGCATTCATCCCCACTTAAAGCATTTTTCCGTTTCAACTTTCAAGGCAATCCCNCTAATTTATATGCCATCTAACCCTAACCCTATCGGAAATCTACAGCCGCTAAACCGATCAAATCCTACAGTCCTTCCGTTCGTAAAAAGAAACAAGTCTTGAGGTTAGTGTACCTGTTTAACAGAAACCATGGTTATGGGTACGCGCAGCAATGAAAACACGGCAGCTGTGGTGGAGGAGAAGGTCGGAGAGAAGCAGCAACCATCTCCTGAAATCAAAAGAAATCCGAGGTGGACTCAGCAAGAAACGATGGTGCTATTAGAAGCGAAAAGAATTGCAGAAGCAAGAGGGCAGCCAAAGGGCCGGAGGTCTAGTGCTGTTGGATCAGAGCATCAGGAGCCAAAATGGGATTTTGTTTCATCCCATTGCAAACAAAATGGGGTAAACAGAGAGCCGGTGCAGTGCAGAAAGAGGTGGAGTAATCTCGCCAGCGATTTCAGGAAAATCAAGCAATGGGAGTCTCAGGTGGAAAATGGAGGTGAATCTTACTGGAATTTGAGAACCGAATCAAGGAGGGAGAGGAAGCTTCCAGGTGTGTTTGATAAGGATGTATATGATTTCTGGGATGGTAACAAATCCACAGAAAATCAGCTTGCGCTGGTCCAGGTAAATGTGGAAGGAAATGATTTTGATGGTTTCGATGGTATGGAGATGGAAGATCTAGACAGCACTGAAGACGACGAGACTGAGGAGGATATTGGAGCTCGAGAGAAAAATGAAGCTGATGGTAAAAGGAAGAACATTCCTTCCCCAACTCCTATTTCAGGTACCATTGAACACATATTATATTAGTAATTGTTTAGTTTTCAAACAATGGTTAGCATACATTTCAGTTGCTGGTATGTCATTGCTGGTGTATAATTAGATTTTTGTCTATAGTTTCTTTCTAGACTTGTAGGGGGGAACTGAAGGTATACATTGTTAAAGAACATTTACCAACATTTTGCTCTCATAGCTGATAATTTACCAACAATTATCTTATTATGGCTTTTCTTTCGGAGTTAGTCTGCTGATAATTTCTCTTGTTGGCAGAGATGAGGTACCAGACATTTTACCAGGAATATCCCAATCAAGGTAAGATAGTTTCATGTTTATTGCAATGGCTCAATATCATCAAACTTGATAGATAACTGCATTCTACAATCTACATGTACAACGGCATATCCTATGAGTTGGCCACAAAGTGGTAGGAGGTTTTATAAGCAATCTACAATTTGCTAACCAAGTGTTTATTTTTGTCACTTGAAGGTGAGGGCATGATGAAGCCAGGCTCAAATTTCTGGGGAGGCTCACCATCTCAGAAGGGAGCTAAGAAAAGAAGGCAGTCAACAAGTGATTATCCAAACAGTGACATGGAGAACCAGTTGATCAAAGCTCTAGAGAGAAATTTTGATATGATGAATGAGCTACTCAAAGCTCAGACTCAGAGTTGGGCAATTGACAGGGAGCAGCGGGCAATAGACAGGGAGCAGCAGATGAAACAACATGACAACCTAATGGGAGCTCTCGGAAAGATGACTGAGGCTATGGAAAAGCTTGGCGGCAAATCTGACAGCAAGTAATCATACCCATCAAAACTCTGCCAGCTACAGTGGTTTGATATTTTATTTTAAACGTTTTTTCTGTTCAAGTACTTGCAGACTACAGTCCTATGCAACTTTGTTGTTTGAATTTTATTTGTGGTGTGTTGTGTGATGATTATCAACTTTATCGGATCTGTTTACTGTTTTCAATTGTGTTTTCTGAACCTTTTATTTTACTCATTTCTGAATGTTAAGTCTTATAGCGGTATATCTTGGTAGAACTGTGGAAGACTGTGCTAGAACTCATGTAGAGAAACATAAGCTATATACTTGCCATGTTGTGTGATGTGTTATTATTAGGGTGGGTGGATGCCATGAAGTGATGAGTTTTTTTTTTAAAGCTCGTTTTGATTGAGATCATTTCCCTGACAGTAAATTCCCTGCAGTAGGAGAAATTGAAACCTATATGCATAGACAGGTTAACCAAATCCCTACCAAAGAAGGGAAGGAACTCAACTCCTTTCATTCTCCCAAAACTCCTCACTACCATAACATGGTCTTGGAAGTGAAACAAAAGTTTTTTTTTTTTTAAGCGGCAAAACAAAAATCATTTCCCTACCAAAACAAAAGTTTTTTTTTTTTTTTTGAAACAAAAGTCTTAAACAAGTCTCATTGTCAACTTACAGTCGTATCCAACATTGTTGTTTGAATTTTATTATGATCATTGTCAACTTTATCAAATCTGTTTACATTTACCGTTTTCAATTGTGTTTTGTGAACATTTTATTTTACTGATCTCACAAAAAGAATTAGTCCTACAGCAGTCTATCTTGGTAGAAAGTAAAGACTGTGCTATGACTCTGCTAGATAAACATAAGCTATATACTACTACTTGCTATCATGACTCGTGTTAAATCTGAGGTGTTATTATGAAGGTGGTGGTTGTCATGAAGTTATGAGGTTAAAAAAAATAGCTTGTTTTAATTGAAATCATTTCCCTAACAGCAACTCCCCTGCAGCAGAAGAAATAGTTTTATGAAACGACAAATTTAACTCTATCCTACTCCTACTCCTTAACAACCTTACAACTCCAAATACACCTACACCGACCTTATAACTCCAAATAACCCAAACCTACCTTGGACCTGCTCTCATGTACTGCTCCAACACCTTACCACTGCACCACCTTATAACTCTCCCTGCAGTGGAAGGAATTGAATCTATATGCATTGACAAAGCAGCTTTAGAAATCCCTACCAACGAAGGGAAGGAACTCAAATACTTCCTTCAATGTTTCCTAAATTTTCACTACCAAAACGTTTTCTTGAAGTGAAACAAAAGTCTTAAACACATATCATTAAGTTAAACACATAAAACACAGAAATGAAACCAAGACCTGAACAAACAGAGATTCAGAAAACGCTAAGCACTATCCAAGATGGACAAATAAAAAAGTGGAACAGTACACAGATACAAAAATTCAATTCCGATGCAAAGTAACCCATGGAACGTGACACATATTGAAATTTACAATTAAAAGACTAACTAGCAAAATTCCCATGAGCTAGAAGTTTAGAAGCATATTTGATGATTCGAACTACTATACATGATACAAATAAAATGGAGTACGAGGTTAGAAATTTCATGACACTGCCCATTAAGGGCTGCTGTACTATCTACAACTGAAGAAAATAAATGTGAAAATCAAATCTGACCTCTTTTCTGCACTAAGCACGAACAGCCTCAACAATTCTTGAAAAGTAGAACTGTGTGGTAGTTATACCTCTCTTCCTTACTGTCCAGCCAACCTTTTCTAACGCCCTCTCTATATCAGCCTCAGCATGAAGATACGCTCTCGTAGCCTTTGAAGGTCCAGGAAACAATTCACCAACTCTTTTCAACAGGTCATAATAAATTGTCTTTGGGGCGAAGCTCAGGATCACACGATCCTTGGCCAAAGAAGCAAGGTGAGCAATCATAGCATCCGCTTTGTTTTGTGGATAGTGTATCAAAACGTCTAGGCAGACAACTGTGTCATACTTCCCATCCAAACTCTCCAAATCCTTCACCTCAAATTTGGGCATTACCAGTCCAGAGGAGAGCTCATTCTTGCCTTGTAAAAGCTCTTCTCGTGCCTGTATCACAATTTATATCATTCAAAAACATGACTATTGATAGGACAATAAATCAATAATATACCAAGGCTATGTTATGCTTATTCTGCATACTATCACGTTACTAGCAATTGAGTAAATCAGGTCGAAATCCCACTTTTGCATAACAATGAAGCAGGCAAACAGCTGTTTACATACCAGCCTTTCGAGTCTCATAGCAGGAGAGATTGGCAATGACACTCAAATGTATGCAAAGCCAGCACCTAATCCTAATTACGTAATATCACGGAGGAAAAAAAAAGAAGAAGAAGAACCAGGCCACCTCTCACAAGTTACAACAGCCAACATATTCTCTCTCCATTATCCAAGATTACAAATAAAAGCTCAAATGCTCAATAGTTTACAAGTCTATAACCAAGTAAAACCCGAATCACAGATATCCATTCACAATTGACCCATGAGTAAGTCTCATGAAAATCAGTCTTTCCTAAACATTAGGAAAATCAACATTTTAATTAGTATAAACTAGAGGAGTGTATTCAACACTTAGGTAGAAATGGTATCGATTTTCCTAATCCGTAGGAAAAGTTGATTTTCCTAATCCGTAGGAAATGTCGATTTTCCTAATCCGTAGGAAATGTCGATTTTCCTAATCCGTAGGAAATGTCGATTTTCCTAATCCGTAGGAAATGTTGATTTTCCTAATCCGTAGGAAATGTCGATTTTCCTAATCCGTAGGAAATGTCGATTTTCCTAATCCGTAGGAAATGTCGATTCGATTTTCCTACTCCGTAGGAAATGTCGATTTTCCTAATGTCGATTTAGGAAATGTCGATTTTCCTAATGTCGATTTTCCTAATGTCGTAGGAAATGTCGATTTAGGAAATGTCGATTTTCCTAATCCGTAGGAAATGTCGATTTTCCTACTCCGTAGGAAATGTCGATTTTCCTACTCCGTAGGAAAGTTGATTTTCCTACTCCGTAGGAAATGTCGATTTTCCTACTCCTAATCCGTAGGAAATGTCGATTTTCCTAATCCGTAGGAAATGTCGATTTTCCTAATCCGTAGGAAAAGTCGATTTTCCTAATCCGTAGGAAATGGTATCGATTTTCCTAATCCGTAGGAAAAGTTGATTTTCCTTAGACTTTACCTTTAGCCATAGATACTTCGTCACACACTTCACAGAATAATTAACTTAACCAATAAACAAAATTCAATTAACCTCATGCAGTGTGAAACCTATTT
>JAQRGC012154824.1:0-12481 GCA_028659135.1 Plantago lanceolata
AATACATGCCGAACCCGCACAATCACAAAATCGGCCGGCTAGGTCGGCCAGAGAAAGGCTCGGAACGCAGGGGCGGCCCGAGAACGGAGATTTGAGGGAGGTAATTAACAGGAGGGTGGTAAACAACTCGCCTAACCAAGAGAGGCACCCTCAGCAACCAGACCAAGAGGTGGCTCAGCATATCGAGCTCAGAACTCGGGAGGTACGTCAAGCAACACAAGAAGCCGATCCACAAGTCGACCCAAGGGTACGAGAGGCTCATGGACTCAGGCACACCCGTGTCCAAGGAGCATCAAAAGGGAATGTGCAGCGAGACACGGATGACCCTCAACACCGACGCGAGCACCAAGATGAGTCAGCCTCACTAGTCATGTACCGGGACAATGAACAACCTAGAATTAACCCAGTCCAGGGGAGTCAAAGAGAGAGGGAGCCGAGGTTGGAAGGTCGAGTTACTACCCAACCTCAGAACATGGCGGAGCTGCTAAGGAAACAATATGAGGAAGTGCAAGCTCAAATGGCGGAGCTACGACGTCAGGTTGTCGACAAAGAGAAAGTCCTCCCCAAAGTAAAGAATCCCTTATGCGCGACCATACAAAGTGAAGCCAGAAGGAAGGATGCAGTAATTCCGACGTTAGAAAAATACCACGGGGATTATTGCCCAAATGGTCACATCTCAAGATTCGAAGGAAGAATGGAAGGTTATGGACATAATGAGAATATGATGGCAATAACGTTCCCGACAACACTCTTCGGTGACAAAATGGATTGGTGGAGCAAAGATCTTGAGCACGAGTCTATCACCTCGTATGAACAACTGAAGGATCTCTTCGTGACGAGGTTTGCAAGAGCACGAAAGAAGAAGAAGTACATTAGCCACATGAGAAGAATAGTACAAGGGCAAACTGCGGAGTTGTATGACTTCTACACTAGGTTTCAAGAAGCGATCAGAATAGTTGAGGATTATCCAATGCATACTAGGATCGCACTCCTTTATGGAAATGCATGGGAAGACAGGTTTCGGGAACGCCTGTCGACCAAAGCGTCTGAGATCGCCAATGAGAAGGAACTCGACGAGTTCATGGAAAGATACTTTACTTCCTAGGAGTTTGAAAGAAATGTGACGATTCGAGCTAACCACGGAAAGAAGAGGAACCAGGATGATGACTATGGCTCGAATAAACAGAGAAAGAAGGAAGGTCGAAATGACGAACGTCGCGGACTGGAGTCGAACCGCGGATACCAGGGGGTACATCTTCCGAACCAAGTTACCAACCAAAGAATCCAGCCCAAAGGTTCAAAGTCTATGCGACCCTCAATAGAACCCGAACGGAGATATTAAAGCTCATGATTCAGAAGGGTATGAACATTCGTTGGCCAAGACCGATTATTGAGAACGAGAAGAATAAGGAATCAAAGCATTATTGTGCTTTTCATAAGGGAAAAGGTCATGACACCGAGGAAAGTGTCAATTTGAGGACTGAGATCGAGTTCCAGGTATGAAGGAACCTGCTGAAGGAATGTGTGGAGAAAAGGGCTGATTTGAATGAAGTGCCTGGAGGTCGACCCACAGAATCACCACCTCGAGAGAATCGAGTCAATCTCATCCAGACAGCGGGCCACTCGAACTCGAATAATAGGCCAACAAGTGGCGTCATTTGCACTATTGCCGGAGGAACAGCTGGAGGTGACTCGAGGAAGGCCAGAGACCGGACCGCCAACAATTTGAAGTACGCTGACGAGGCTTACGGACCCCCAGGAAAAGCAGGACATAATGTCATATCATTTGATGATAGTGAGATTCCACTCAACACAGCGGGAGGAGGGGATCTCGAAGACCCAGATGTCCCATTAGTCATAGCAGCCGACATTGCAACATACCGAGTCGAGAAGGTTCTGATCGACACTGGAAGTTCGTCCAATGTTATCTTTACAAAAACACTGAACCTCATGAACATCGATACTAGGGGACTTCGGGAGGTTATCACCCCATTAGTCAGGTTTGGAGGAACCGAGGTTAGGCCAGTTGGTAGAGTGTACTTGACAGTTTCACTTGGGAAAGATCCATGTAGAATAACAAGACAAGTCCAATTCTTAGTAGTCGACATGCCTTTCGACTACAACGCAATGCTAGGGCGACCGACACTGAATCAGTTCAAAGCAGTGTCATCTACCCTCCATAACCGAATAAAGTTCCCGACCCCATGTGGAATTGGACAAGAAATCGGGGACCGGAGGCAAGCTTGGGAATGCTATTCGCTCACCACCAAGCATCTGAACTCACCAAGGTTGGCAATAGAAAACGCCAAGGGTGCCGACCACCCAAGGAACATCGTTTTCACCATCAATGAGCCGCGAAAGAAACGGAGGAAGTTGAGTCCGTCACTCAACAAAAATCGTTCTAAACCAAAGGTCGTAGTTCTGAACACATCAACCGAGGCCACGGAACCAGAGGAGTACAAGGTTATTCCGTCAATACCTTGCGCACCTACACCAAAAACAAAATTCATGCAGGAGAATAGGATCGAGCCAGACGAGATGACAAAGAATGTGCAACTCGACCCTAATGATACAGAGAAAGTAACTAAGATTGGAACTGAAATGAGACCTGAGATCGAGAAACAGGTAGTCGACTTCCTGCGCGCGAATATCGATGTCTTTGCATGGAGCACAGATGATTTGGTGGGCATAGACCCCAGTATCATGGTACATCGGCTCAATGTCGATCCCCAAGTTCGACATATCAAGCAGAGAAAGAGAGACTTCACAGCAAAAGAAACCGACATCATAAAGGCCGAGGTAGACAGGTTGCTGAAAGCGGGTCACATCAGAGAGGTCCAATAATCTGACTACGTATGCAATGTTGTCCTAGTGAGCAAAGACAATGGGAAGTGGAGAATGTACAATGATTTCACCAAATTAAACAAGCATTGCCCGAAAGACCCATACCCATTACCCCGGATCGATCTCCTGGTTGACTGTACCGCTGGGTGTGCACTACTTAGTTTTACGGACGCCTATCAGGGTTTCTACCAGGTGAAAATGGCACCAGAAGATGTCTACAAGACCACCTTCTTCGCAGCAGGAGCAATGTATTGCTTTAATGTGATGCCGTTCGGATTGAAGAATGCAGGGGCAACCTACCAGAGGCTAATGAATATGATGTTTAAGGAAGAGCTTGGAAAGACTGGAGGTCTATGTGGATGATATGCTGGTGAAAAGCAAGGAAGAGGTGAATCATGTCGATCACCTAGCTCGATGCTTTGCAATTCAGAGAAAATATGGGATGAAGCTTAATCCAGCAAAGTGTACTTTTGGCGTAAAAGGTGGCAAGTTCTTGGGATACATGGTCACAGAGCGCGGAATTGAAGCCAATCCCGATAAGATCAAGGCGGTCCAGGACCTCGAGATACCAAAGACTTTGAACGATGTCCAGAAGTTGATTGGGAAGATTATTTCTTTGAGCCGATTCATCTCGAGGTCGACTGAGAGGAACCTACCCTTCTTCAAGCTGTTAAGAAAAAAGGAAAAGTGCAACAAAAAGAACAACACCTTCATGTGGACTGAGGAATGCACTAGGGCATTGGAAGACTTGAAGCAGTATTTACTTACTCCACCTCTACTGTCGAAACCGGAAGAGGGTGAACCCCTATACTTATATCTTGCCGCAACAGAAGAAGCCGTTAGCTCAGTCTTGGTCAGAGTTCGGGACAGAGACCACCTGCCGATATACTATGTTAGCAAAGCATTGCATCCCACTGAGACCAGATACAACAAGAGGGAGAAGCTTGTGTTAGCGCTCCTGCATACCTCTAGGAAATTAAAGCCATACTTTCGCTCCCACAAGATTGTGGTTTTAACAAGCCAGCCTCTAAGGCTCATCCTTTCTAAACCAGAGGTGTCAGGTCGACTAGCAAAGTGGACTATTGAATTAAGTGAACATGAGATAGAGTTCCAAGTACCGACTGCGATCAAGGTGCAGGCAATTGCAGACTTCTTGGTGGAATTCCCAACTGATAAGGATAACCCGGTCTCGGAGGAGGAAGAGGGTAAGAGATCAGCTGTCATGTTGGTCTCGCCAATGGACGTCGACGCACAAACGCTGGAAGAAGAGTCGACGCAAGACTTAGGGACATATAAGTTATTTGAAGAACCAGTGGATGAGTCGGAGGTTTGGACTCTCGAAGTCGATGGCTCAGCCACAGGCAAGGTCGGAGGCATCGGTATCTACCTCAAGAGCCCGGGGGGTGCCACACTACAGTACTCAATTACCTTATCCTTCAAGGTGACAAATAATGAAGCAGAATATGAATGCCTACTAATAGGGATGAAAATGGCTATATCGTTGCAAGCCCGGAAAGTAAGAGCTTTCACCGATTCACAGCTAGTCGAGTCGCATTACTCGGGTGCCTTTGTAGCACGCCAAAGAGTTTGAATTTTTCGAAATAAAGAAATTTGGACGAGAGTATAATGAGAAAGCTGATGCATTAGCAAAGCTCGCTTTTGCATCAGGAACGGTCGATACAAGGGACGTCATTGTGATGACAATGAATACATCGTCCATCATATCATGGCATCCTGATATGATGTCCATCAAAGAAGATCCACATTGGATGAAAGACATCATAGCTTACATTGCATACGGCAAACTTCCAGATAATCTGGTGGAGGCTATAAGGGTCAAACATCGAGCCCAGAGATACTTTATGATGGGAGAAGATTTATACAAGATATCCTGGGAAGGAATGCATTTGAGGTGCTTAAACCCGACTGAGGCGAAGAAAGTTCTCTGGGAAATACATCAAGAAAGTTGTGGGAACCACTCTGGAGGTCGAAGTCTAGCACATAAAGTGATTCGACAAGGATACTATTGGCCATCAATCATTGGGGACGCTATGAGATTCTCGAGGCAGTGTTCAGAATGCCAATTTTATGCTCGAAAGACTAAGAAGCCGGCTCAAAACCTAATGCCGTCCGAGGTACCCTGCCCTTTTGACATATGGGGATTGGATATAGTTGGCCCATTGCCAAAAGGGTCCAAGCAGAAGAGATGGATATTTGTAGCTATTGAGCATTTCTCAAAATGGGTAGAAGCAGAGGCTGTTTCAAAAACAGGAGAGGATGAAGTCTTCGACTTTATATGGAAAAATATCGTGTGCCGATTTGGATTATCCCGAGTCCTCATCGCAAACAATGGCTCCCAGTTCACAGCAAAGAGATTGAGAGATTGGTGCGCCCAAATGAAGATAGAGCAGAGGTTCTCCTCCGTATATCACCCAGAGGCAAATGGACAAACCGAAGTTACAAATCGAACCATCATTAATCACTTGGAGAAGAGAATGAAATCATGCCAAGGGGATTGGGTGGACGACCTCGATGGCACACTGTGGGCGTATCGAACTACAAGGCATGTTCCAACACAAGAAACCCCATTCAGCCTAGTCTACGGCTCGGAGTCCGTCATTCCAGCCGAGATCGAAGTGGAAACACTAAGGGTTAAGTCTTATGAGGAAGATAACAATGCAGATGCCAGACTGCTTGACCTCGAGGTGTTGAATGATCGAAGGGTTAATGCCACTATTAACATTCTCAGATACCAAGCCATGGTAGCTCGAGCCTATAATAAAAATGTCTGCAACCGAGAGTTCCAGGTCGAAGACCTAGTCTTGCGTAACATAGCTGTGCAGAGACACGTCGGAAAGATGGAACCAAAATGGGATGGACCCTACAGAATAGTTAAGGAGAACTCAAATGGAAGCTACATGCTCGAAGAAGAAGATACATGGAAGCGTTTACCTAGGCCCTGGAATGTTAATAACTTGCAGAAGTATTACTGTTGAATAGCTCGACAGATGGTCCTTCCGTCAAGGACATAGATCCAGATATCTTCCGTCAGGATACTGGAGTCGACCTTCAAAGTGAGTACTCGATGATCCATCCGTCATGGACATCGCTATCAAAATATATAAATGTTCCCTACGTCAGGGATACATACTTTTGTTTTTGGTTCAAATTCTAGTAAAGATAGGACAACTACAAATCGGCTTGTTAGCCAGGATAATGTATCTTTTATTTTGATGAAACGATAACTTATTGAAATTCTAAAGATTTTTTGCAGTATTGACATTTGTTCAAGATATGATTGTCTGTTTAGTTGTGTCAACTATTCGACTTCTAGTATATGTCATTAGTTACGTCAACTACTCGATGTGTATATAGTTCAAGAAGGCAAAAACACATCTTAAAGTGTATACCATTAGTTACGTCAACTATGCAAAAAAAAATAAAATAAAATAAAGAATACAACTGTAGTATATGACATCTTGATCAATACAACCAAACAGGTTTAACTTTCTCCCTCGACATCAGAGAGCTCGAGATACGGAAACTACCGAATTGGTTTCCACTTAGCTAGGCACAAGAATGGTTGAGGTTTGATCACATGATGTAGCATGATGGTCACGCTCCTCTTCAACTCGTGAACTCAACTCCTCGAAGGCTGACCAACTGGGGGGGGGGGGGTAACCCAGACATTGACAAGGGAGCTGTATCCACTTCTTATTGTCCTCGAGATAGGTGATGAAGGGATGAAAATAATGAGTTGACATCATCTCTCCAACCCAAGACGGAAGGCAAGGAGCTCCATTAGCATGCTTGAAATTTTCAGATTCAGGATGCACGAGTGACACGAACTCATCCTTTGCAAGATCATTCAAGAGCCGAGGTGCGAAGGATTCGACCTTACCATCAGTCGTGTCGAAGGCACAAATACCGATGGAATCGAGATCCAAGTCATTAGGCACATAACCCGCCTTTGATAATTGCTCAACAGCAAAGTTGAAACCGATTTCTCGAGCTGGCTCATGAATTTGACTTCGGAGAAAGTAAAAGGAATCCCCGTTGAGGAAGTCCCGAACAGCATCAAGCCGAGTTGTCAACATATTGGTGAAGACTTGTTCCTTGAAGTCAAACAGGAACTCGACGAGATCATTGTAGGCATCCTGCTGAGCAAACAAGATATCAAGAACCTGGTTAAATTCCTTAACCATAACCTTGACGGTCCTCAAGAGGTCACACAGCTCATCTTTAAGACGAATGAATTCAGAAGGTGGACTCTCCGACTTCATTTGACTTGGCTCAGGATTACCCTGGTTAAGTAAAACAAACAACTATTGATTGATACAAGATATGAAAGCAAAGAGGCAAATAGGATATGGCAAAGCAACAAGAGATAGAATTCAAATTACTTGTACATTAGCAAAAGAAAAAATTGTTCAAATTTTTATACAAACATCACAGGGCATACCCCGGGTACTAATCTATAATTCCTAGAGGTCCTAGGCCTGGGTATGACTCCTGGATGGAGATGGAGGAGTCACCTCAGTTGATGGGATGTCGGATGGGTTACCAGCAGTAGGAGCCTCGAATGGTTTCTCGGTCTCACTAGCAACGTTTGTCTCGGGAGGAGTCACATCGGCAGGATTCTCAGTAGCCAGGACTTTCTACATAGCATCTTCGGGATTGATCTCGTCCTCAGTCTCCGATTCCTCCTCCTCGTAACTGTCCCAATCTACCTTAGTAAATTGAGCCCAGTCCTTGACATTGGAGGCCTTGACGACCTCGAGGAGCTCAGGGCACCCATAAAGGGGTTGACCATCGATACCATTATCCTTTAGCCCCTGCTCTTCTTCATCCCTCATCTGCTCAAGCTCCTCCATCAGCTCGAATAGAGGTGTTTCAGATTCATTCTTGACGGTATAGGGAACGTTGAGCCACTGTTTGTTCTTTTCTATGTGCTCCTTGAATGGTGCTAGCTGGTAGGAGCCCAGGAAGTCGTTAAACCAACGAGGAAGGAAGGGCCCGCCATGTTCATACTTGAAATTTTCATTCTCAGGCGTAACAACCCTGACAAACTCATCCTGGCACAACAATTCGTCCGATACCTCGGGGATGGAGTTGTCGACCTCTCCTGCGGGTGTATTCTTGAAGGAGATCCCAAGAGCTTTGAGGTCGGTGTCTTTAGGCACAAAGTTGGCCTTCTTCAGTTGGCCAACCGCGGAGTAGAACCCATAGAGACGGGCCTCGTCATAATCCAAAGACCGCAGATAGGCATATGAGGCACTCTTGGTGAAGTCGTGCGCAGCAACCTCTCGCTCATGGATGAGTCGGGAGATCAAATCATCTTTCAACTAAAAGATAGCCCGAACAGAGTCCTCGTGGGACCAATCCTGCACGTCTAGCAGTTGAGTAGCCTTGGAAAGTTCGATCTCCACTGCCTTCTTCTCTTGTTCGCTTCTCTTTAAGGCCGAAGCACAAGACTTCAGGCCATCCTCGACCGACATCATCTCGGCTAGCTTAGCCTTGACCTGTACCAGTTCCTTGTTCTCGGGCCGAGCCACGGCTAATTGGAGTTCCGCATCAGCAATCCTGGCCTCGAGGTCCTTCACCTTTGATGCCTCAGCAGTGGCCTTGTCCAGGGCCTTCATGGCCTGACCCAGCTCCTCGGCGAGCTTAGAGCTCGAGGTCTCGAAGGGACGAAGCCTTTCGATCTCATCAAGTGCAAATTTATATTTGCGCTCCGTCTTCTCAGAAGCGGTCCTCAAACCGGCACACTCAGTGTTAAGGCGGGCGAGGTCGACTTCCATAGTTGCCCGCTCACCTGCCGCCTTCATACAAGCCGCGACCGCCTCACCGAGCTGAAGAAAGATGCAAATTCTTAGATAGATATGATAGAAATAAGACAGTAAAGGAAGAAAGAGAGCAAATCGAGACTTATCGAGTTAAACCGACCAGCAAGTTCAGCCGTTCTCTCGAACTCCCCGGCTTCAAAATGCCTTAACATCTCAGCATCACCAGATGGCAATGCGTAACCCTTTCCCTTCGATATTGTACCAGCATCGATGAGCTGTACAAGCTCAATACTGGCCACCTTCTTCTGACATTTTTCCAGATCGAGAACCAATCCCTAGTGTTAGAGGTCGTCCTTGGACGGGTCGACCTCGATGGAACGGGAGCGTCAGTCCCGACTTGTGAGGATTGCTCTGGCTGCTTCATCTTCTCTGCAGTACGGGTACTCTCCACGGAGGGAGCGACCTGGGATCCATCGGCTTGAGAAGCCGGATTCTCAACGATATAAGCATCGGTTTTAGCAGTTCCCTCTACTGCGCCCGATGTTGAAGCATGTTTTCGCTTTTGCACCTTTACAACCGGAGGAGGTTGTGATGCAGTGACTGGAGCTCGGGAAGCTGGTTTCGGAGGCTTAGGTACAGCATCCCCAGCTTTCTTGTCCTTCTTTATCTCATTCCTCCGTTGTTGGAGATAGGATTTCTTGTACCCCACGTCAGGGTGATGCATGGTGGTGGTGTACTCACCAGCCTTCTTGGCCTCTTCACATTCTTCGATAAGTCGGGCACCATTCTTAGCCCCTTCCATCAAGAAGTAAGTGGGCCTCCCCACGATCCGTTCTCGGATTCCTTGGTCAATCTCGAGTTGTTATTTCTCGAGGAACTCCACACGATCATCGCGAGCCTTCGACATGATCTTCTCGAACCAGTATTCTGATCAAAGAAGAAAAAACAAGAGTTAGTTACTGGGACATACTTAAACAACAGCAAGTGCATCAATCAAGGCAGATATAAAAGAAAACATGAAAAGACATGATAGAAAAAATGCAAAGTATACCAAAGTCTTTTATCTTGTCTCGACCACAATACGACCAACCAGTTAAGTCGGCAAGGTAGGGAAGAGGTTGAATAAGGAGTGCACAGTGAGGAAACTTCTCTGGGTTGGGAACGACCACAGTCGGCTTGAACATTTGCTTTAGAGTCTCAGTCCACACGGGCATATTGCCCCTAACCGGCTTCTGCGATACCGGCTTCTCACGACGGAAGACACTCCGATGTGTCATGATTCGACGATCAGCCTCGGCTTGACCCTCATTCAGTGCATAGCGATAAAAGAAGAATTTATCCCACCATTCCGACCCAATGGAAGTTGGAGCATGATCAATGAAACCGCATCCACCAAAAGACTTGAAAGTGACCTGGTAATGATTCTTGAGCAACATCTCCACGCTTGTGATAGCGCAAAAGTTTGCGGGTGTGAACTCGGCACCCAGATGTTTCAACAAGACCCCGACACATTAGATATGAGCGAGAGAAGTCAGGGGCACCTGCATCGGACTAATACCCAGAGCATCAAATAAATCTTCTACTATGGGATACATTGGAATCCTCCACCCCAACTCTAAGGAGGCTTCGAAGACAGAGCAACTGTCCTTAGGAGGATTGTAGAAGGACTGATTCTTGGTTGGCAGAAAAATTTCTATATCCTCGGGGATCTCGTACTTGACCCGAAACTCTTTTAACTTCTCCTCGGTTAGGACACTTATAGGAGTCGGGATCTCACCATCACGGTTTAATTCACCATCGGGGTTAGGTAGGATGCTCGACCTCAGTACGGAGACGAGGGAACTTAAGTTTCTCCGTGGGAGTCGGCTCTTTCTTCTTTGAATTTAATGCGTTAAGAATGGACTTCACCAATGGATCTATGTCACCAGAAGTCGAGGCGATCTCAGTGCCAGAGGCCCGAACAATGGTCTCGGGGACAGCACGAATAGGGGAACCCTATTGATTTATAGGGATGGGCAAAAAGCAAGCAAGGTGAGAAATGGAAAAGGAAAATACAAAGCCCTAAGGAAAATAAAGTCGGATGCTATTACGAGTTCTTCTTCCTCTGCTTGGTCATTGTTACTTGGAGTAGCGACTGTTTCTTTAACCACGGACTCCTTGGCTTGACGGGCATACCTCTTGCGAAGACGCCTCCTTCTAGGCGGGCGGGACCCACAATCGTCAGGGGAACCCGAGGCGTATTCCAGGTGCTTCTCGCTATCGTTAGAGCAGTCTTTCTCAGACATCTAGAAAAAGAAGAAGGAAAGGGACAACGGTTAACACGGTGAGGAAAGTGGAGTCTGAGAGAGTCAATTTAGTATCTTGATTACGCCAGGTCGATATCAGAGACAAAGGAAAGGGGCAGATTTCTATTTACGACACTTAGACAGAAAATGTAAACACATACAAGCAGAGTTCAGAGACAAATTGAACACAAGGATGAGGAGTACACAACGACACATACAATACGAAAAATTTAAGAAGGGAAGCAGTGAGCTACTTACTTGGAAAAAGAAGTGGTTGTGACGGGTGAGAACAAGATTCGGCTTGGCAAACACTTCGAATTTCTGGACGCAAGGATGGATATAGCTCCGATTTGCGAAAATCTTCTCTCTAGCAATATAGATCTGAGTTTGCAAGTGAGTAAAAGTGTTTTTCACCGAAGGACAAGGGCCATATATAGGAGGTAAATGGGCCGAATACGAAGCGTCACATCATGAAGCCCATTCGATCTGCACCGCGCGATTATTTCAAACTAACGGCCTAGATCGTTTCACTTTAGTGAAATGACCGATTTGACACCTGCCTTAAGGAGATACGAACACGTGTAAGTAGATGGAAACACCCACGACGTGGCATGGGGTATCGTGCACAACATTATTTAACCTCGGGAGTGTATTTTTACGTGGGGTGAATTAAATTTCACCTTTCTAAAAGTCAACTTCTCTTATAGAGTTCGGAAGCAAGACAAAGGCAACTAGTCTTACTTTCAAACTCGGAGACAAGGATTATAAGAGAAGCTCGAAAGCTAGTTTATCTTTTAAAGCTCGAAAGCTAGTTCATCTTGTGAAGCTCGAAAGCTAGCTCATCTTATTAAAGCTCGAAAGCTAGTTCATCTTGTGAAGATCGAAAGCTAGTTCATCTTATTAAAGCTCGAAAGCTAGTTCATCTTATTGAAGCTCGAAAGCTAGTTCATCTTATTAAAGCTCGAAAGCTAGTTCATCTTATTAAAGCTCGAAAGCTAGTTCATCTTGTGAAGCTCGAAAGCTAGTTCGTCTTATTAAAGCTCGAAAGCAAATTCATCTGTTAAAGCTCGAAAGCTAGTTCATTTGTTGGAGCTCGAAAGCCAGGGTAATGCCAGATACTTGAGGGAGTTCCCAAAGTTAGAAAAAGATCCATTTCTTTTTTCTCAAATTAAGGACATATTTATAACTTGAAAAACTTGATAGTTCCTTGACTATCTTCATACTCAGAAACTATGGGGACATATGATAAGTATTAAATATGTCCGCCCCGAATCACGTCGAACTACTATGCATCAGGACGCACCCGGGCGACTTACCAAGACGAACCAGAGGATAAGGCGGGAAAGCGTACTCTGTGGAAATATAGCATATCGAGAGTTCGAGTTGATGACACCCGATATGAGGAACCTCGAGGACTAAACCTATACTACAGAAACATTCACCAGGTATAAGTGAGGGACAGGGATCACCTATCGACATTGTTACAAGATCTATTCAGAATTAACAAGGTCAGCTTGGATAACATAGTCTAGAGGTCGAGGTGGCAAAGGTCTCGACATCCTTAGT
>JAQRGC012158793.1:0-11006 GCA_028659135.1 Plantago lanceolata
TTTTGAAGTCTTTTGAAACTCATTATTTATTCAAATGTTATTCAAGTTTACTTTCCGAAAATCGTATTTCTTAGTTCGTCTGTTAGTTCGCGTACCGTTACAGCGGTGCTCTGGAGTCTGGGCTTTTTATTTATTTCCTTACTTTACTTTTTTTTTCAATTTGTCATATCTTTATTTTATTAGACTAGTGATAAGTGATAACTTAATAAATAAGAAAGTTAACTCAAAGAATGACTCACATTTATAAGTGTCACCAACTAATTGTATATGAATTTATTTATCATTTTTATGAGAAGGACTAGTGACATTTCGTCCGATTGTCGTTGATTTTATTCTTTACTAACATTGCCTTCAAAATGTCACTTGTTTAAATGTCATTGATTCTTATTTTAATGGTAGTGTCACTTATTTTTATTTTACTCACATATCATTAAAAATGTCACAAGATTAAGTGTGACTAATTCTATCTTTTTTTTGTAGTGAGCATGACTACGCACCAATAACGTAAACTACCGTGCATCAATACATATAAATGATTATGACTGCATGTAAAAAAATACATAAAAGGCTTAAAGTCTTTAGGGTCATTCACTATAGGGTAAAAACCATGGTGCAGAAAAACATGACTATAGTGCATGAATACATATACGAACTATGAAGTAGGGCTGATACCATAGAAATACACGGAAACTATAGTGCATGAAGGCCCTTTAACCGTATATTCATGAATACCTAAACTATAGTTGATGGCGAAAATACCTTTGTAATGGTTCATATTTAGTATCCTAAGAACATTGTGTTGTATTCTATGTAATGGTTACGCTTGGCCCAATTAACATGTATGAACTATAGTAGTAGTAGTTATTATGAATGAACTATAGGTTAAACGTCACTGGTTGATGACGAATAAGTTCAATACTATGTAATGGCCAATTTAAATAGATAGCCAACGTATAAGTACTCTCCCTACATTAATATTATGCATGTTAATGAATACATTTAGTATCCCTAAGAACATTATGTTGTATTATATGTAATGGTTACGGTTGGTCCTCGATGTATCAACTATAGTAGTAGTAGTTACTATGAATGAACTATAGGTTAAACGTCACTGGTTGATGATGAAAAAGTTCAATACTATGTAATGGCCAATTAAAATAAGTAACATGTTAATGAAAACATTTAGTATCCTAATTACATTATGTTGTATTATATGCACACGTCCCTGGTTCATAGTAGTAGTAGTTACTATTAACCAACTATAGGTTAAACATCACTAGTGCATAGTATTAGTATTAAATATGAATGGATGTGTAGCAGGGTTTATGGTTCAGGGTTAAGGGTACTTATTAATATGCCACAGGGTTGATGGTGCATGGGTTTAGGGTTTAGGGTATAGGGTGTAGGGCTAAGGGTTTAACCCTTAGAGTGATGGTTTAGGGTTTAGGGTTTACTGTTTAGTGTTTATGGCTAAGGGTACCTATGTAGGGTATATGGTTTATGGTGAATGACTTATTATTAGGTGTTGAGGATCTAGGATGTAGGGTTTAGGGTTTAGGGTCTAGCTGTCATGGTGCATATTATATGAGTTAGGGTTTAAGGTTTATGGTAAGCCAGCGAACATAACTATAGTGCATGAGTACATATAAATAGTATATAAAATGAGTATGGGTGGGGTACCTGAAGAAGCACTACAGCCTGACTACGCAGCAATAAGGTAAACTATAGTGCATCAATACATGCAACTGATTATAGTGCACTAAAGCAATACTTACTATAGTGCATGAGTACATATAAAAATTATATAACATGATTATTGGTGGTGTACTTGAAAGAAGCACAGACATATTGACTACGGATCAATAAGTAAAACTATAGTGCATCAATAAATAGTTTTAGTAGTTACTGTTAACCAACTATAGGTTAAACGTCACTAGTGCATATTATTAGTAGTAAATATGAATGGATGTGTAGCAGGGTTTATGGTTCAGGGTTAAGGGTAGTTATTGATATGTTATAGGTATTATGGTGCATGGCGTATTATTGAGTGTTTAGTCGCTAATGTCAGTGGTTTAGGCTTTAGGGTGTCGGGCTAAGGGTTTAACCCTTAGAGCGAGCGTTTAGGGTTTAGGGATTAGTGTATAGGGTTTATGGTTAAGGGTACCTATATAGGGTATATGGTTTATGGTGAATGGTTTATTATTAGGTGTTGAGTATATAAGGTTAAACGTCACTAGTGCATATTATTAGTAGTAAATATGAATGGATGTGTAGCAGGGTTTATGGTTCAGGGTTAAGGGTAGTTATTGATATGTCATAGGGATTATGGTGCATGGCGTATTATTGAGTGTTTAGTCGCTAAGGTCAGGGGTTTAGTGCTGACCGATTTAGGGTTTAGGGTATAGGGTGTAGGGTATAGGGTGTAGGGCTAAGGGTTTAACCCTTATAGTGAGGGTTTAAGGTTTAGGGTTTAGGGTTTTTGGTTAAGGGTACCTATATAGGGTATATGGTATAGGGTGAATGGTTTATTATTAGGTGTTGAGTATATAAGGTATAGGGTTTAGGGTCTAGCTAATATGGTGCATGTTATATGAAGTAGGGTTTAAGTTTTATGGTAACTCAGTGAACATAACTATAGTGCATGAGTACATATAAATAGTATATAAAATGAGTATGGGTGGGGTACCTAAAGAAGTATGTACAACTTTACTACGCATCAATATGGAAAACTATAGTGCATCAATTACATGCAACTGATTATGACTGAATGAAAGAAAGTACAAAAATGGCTTATAGTGCATTAAAACATGACTCCCTAGAGTGCATGAGTACATATAAAAAGAATATAACATGAGTATTGGTGGTGTACCTGAATAAGTAAAACTACAGTGCAACAATACATATAAATGGCTGAGTGCTATGATAAAAAAATACATTGCATGTAATAGTGTACAGTTTTATCCAATCCACCGTTTTTCTAGGCATGTTACTATAGTGAATGAATATATTGCAAAACATGTCTTGACGTATTGATTAAGGTACAGAAATATTACTAAAACATGTTTTCATAAACACCATAAACATGAAAGAACAAAGCTGATACATGTTTTCATAAAACCTATTCCGATAACCATCCATCACTATCACTCTGGTATGTTGATGACTGAATGTAATCGTGCTGAAGCTCAGTGATGTCACGTAGAATTCGAGCCCTACAGGTAGTTATGTCATGCCTTCCAAGCTGATGGCAGTCAGGGCATTTAAATAGCTTTTGCTTCTTGTGTGGAACCTCACCGAATGATGGTATTCGCTTTCTCTTAGGCCTGCCAGCAGTTGGTTTCACAGTGGGAGGCATGATAGACTCAATGTCCCCTAAGTTTCGTTCGGCTTCACCTCTTAGAGACTGTGGTATAGGATACAATTCATGTGAATATGCATTGCGGTATGATTCAGCAAAGAAACAAGGATCGATAATGGTTGATATGTCATCGCATTTCTCTGATATGACTCTAACAGCATGAACACACGGGAACCCAAGTGTTTGCCATCCATAGCAACTGCATGACCTGTGCATAAGTGTAACAGTCTGTGAAATGGTGGATAAGACTTCCCATACATATGGATTCTTTGTCTGCAGTATATTCCATGCACTGCCAGTATGCTTATACGTAATCCAGGTGTGCTCTTTTGTTGGACAAAGGGAACCACTCCACTTAGCTGAATCAGAATGGCGGGTGACATACCAGGACATTATATCCTGCCTTATTGTATCCATCATAACTTTGAGTGGTAGTGATCGGATTCCACCTATGACATTGTTGAAAAATTCGGCCGCATTCGACGTCATCTCACCAAAGCGTACAACTTGGGGAGCATATGCAAGTGCCCATTTATCCGGTGGCAAATTATCTAAGAAGGCAGCAGCCTGCGCACCACCTACAGTATTGAACTCTGCGATATGTTCCTTGTACAGCGTTTTAGTGGGAGAGTGCGCAGCCAACTTCAGCAAAGAAACCATCTTTCTACGGAATGCATGAGACCACCCACCACTGAATCTACCTTTTATATTCGTGTATAGATGGAACAGGCAATAAAAGTGAACGGGTTCATCATACACTACTGGAAATGCAGCCATAATTCCTGGGTGTCTATTAGACAATAAGAAGCTCTGTTGCTCATGGATCACGTGGTCTCGAATCATTCCCTCAACGCATATCCAAACTAATTACTACATCAATATGAGTTACATGTGAGTATTATGAGTAGCTGAGTATAAATAACGTACTTATAAAATAATTCCAATGATAAGTTGTCTCAGCATCCACCACAGCAAAAGCCACAGGAAATAGACCTACAACATATGAGTAAAAAATAAGTTTTTAATTTGAAGTAAACTTATATGCAAACTGTGTGAGGCTATTGTATTATACCATTATCCCCATCCTTGGCGATTGCAGTCAACAGTTGCCCTTTGAAACGTCCTTTGAGTGAGGTGGCATCGATAAACAACATTGGTCGGCAAGACATGAAGCCATCGAGGATAGCTTTAAACGCTATGAAGAATCGAGTGAAGCATTTAGTCACATCGTCAAACCCCAAGTCCGTTACCGTACCAGGATTAGTCATCTTGGCGGCCTCTCCATACCATTGAAGTTCAGTAAAAGATTTACTGTACGCTACATATAGTCTATCCCGAGCAAACTGCAAACATCTCCATGCCTTGCTGTAAGACATTGACAAACCACCAAGATTAACCAACAACTTCTTGACATCCATTCCACCATAAGTTGGATTGCTTTTCACCGTTTCAACTATCAACAGTGACAGCAATTTGGGTTTCAATCTCATCACATTAGGCTTCTTAAAACTCGCATTGCAGTCGCGTACTAGATTACCACTATTGATAACGAAAACACCGGCAACCCCATCAACTATTTTTTCCGTACCACTAATCTTCCACTTGCAACCAGTAACATCTTTGTTAGAACAATATACACTAACACCCTTTGCATTATTCATCGAAAAACAGAATGTAAAACCAGATGCTGATGAGAAATTTACAAGTTCCTCCCTAAACTCTATTCTACCCCCCATAAATCTCTGTCCAACCGCCCTAATTGTACTACACCATGAGTCAGTCAACTTTGGATTATCAAGTTCTATGGGATTGACATCATACTGAGGGCACATGATTTCTTCACTAACCACACAGGGATCATTCGAAACCTGAGATTGTTGGCTACCCTGGTGAGCACTAACTTGTGTAACAACATCATCTAAATCCCCACTCATTACAGTTACATTGACCGATTTAGGCTTATACTCATTAATATGATACAACATACATAGGAAATCATCATCAACATTTAGCCAAACAGATTCAATAGGACCAACACTATAAATGCAACTAATATTAGAACTACTCATACTGTTCCATCTAGCATAAACTCATCACATCTTGAAAACTACTATTCATATTAATAGGAATTGACAAAACTTGTGATTTGTAGTGGAAGTTGAGCACACAGAGTATGTTCCTCAACTTCAGATGATACTGCGACTTCACCATAGTGGAAGTTGAGTTCCGATTATGCTGGCTCTGGACTGTAGATGTTGATCTTTCGATCCTTTGAGACTGTACGGAACTGAGTTTATCAAGGGTGAGTGTGGGTTGCAAAAGCAAGATCTGGAATTTGAATTTGTTGATCTGAATTTGAATTTGAATTTGAATTTGACTGTTATTCTTTCCCAACCCAGATGCAGCTCCCAAGCCAAGCCGATTTATTAAGCCGTTTAAGCCGTCCGGAAAGCCAGTCACTTTTGAGGGCAAAATTGTCTCTTCAAGCTGTTTTTGTGAACCCAAAATGGCACTTGGGTGGTTTTCCAAAATGAAGTATCAAATTGGGTGGTTTATCAATAATTTTTTCCACTTGGGTGTTAAGTGCTAAAAACCCTTATCCTTCCTTATTTATTTTCTCCTTTTATTATTATTCTTCCATTTTATTACCCATCTTTATCTCTCATTAATTTCTTTACTTCTTCTGATAATTAACAGATACATATCAACATCTTCTTCTTCCTTCTTCATCATCATCGATCTCTTCTTCATCTCTCCTTCTTCATCGATCTTCATCTTGTCTTTATCATCTTCACATCTTAATCATCCCATCATCAATCATCTTCATCATCATAGACCACCATCATACCATCACCACCATCTCCTCCCCGTAACACCACCACGCCGCCACTGCCGCCCCTCCACGCCGCCGCTCAACCCGGTTCTGACCAGTCCACCGGCACAGTTCTGTGCGGTTCATCGGGAGAGTTTGTTCTGTTCGTATTCGATTTATCTTCTCTCCATTTCTTGAAAGCTCGGATTCGTATGGGTTACTGATTCTTCTACAGCTCTACCTTGCCTTGTTCATTGAAAGGTAAATTATTTTGGCATCGTTCTGCAATTTTTTCCCCTTTGGCAGTTTTCCCTAATTTTCTGCTTTGTCGGGTTGAACCCTAGCTTTCGATTTGAGAATAATTGTAATGTGAATGACTGAAATTCAGACCATTAAGATCGACTTGAGACTGTTCTAGACTGAATTGTGGGACTGTTGTTACGATTCGAAGATGTGGGGTTCATTTTTGAACTTCGGAGTCTGTGGGGACCTTTGAGCAATTTTGTAAAACCCTATGGACCTCGTTTGGACATTTATAAACTGCCAGGACCATTATGTAATGATTGAAACTGTGATTTTTCCCTCGATTGGATTTTCGAACCTCAAGGTTCGATTGAGAATTATGTTTGTAGTAGTACCTCTTTTTAATTCTAAAAAGTTTGAGGACTAATGTAACTTTGAGATTAAAAATCGAATGCACTGGTTTGCAAAGTATAGAAACATGATGGACATGTTTGCAGAAATAGATTTTGTTTTGGTTTCAATTGAATTTCAGAAACGTAATAAGTCTAGTAGAAATTTTCTATGTTTAGTGACCAACTTGGTAGATAGCTTAACTCGTTGGGTACCAAGAGTTTATTAATAAGGTCTTGAGTTCGAATCCTAGCTTCCACGTTTATAAAGTTATTTTATCTTTTATTCTTTTCAACTTTGGTTTCGACTTTTACGTAGTAACCATCCGTGTCCTATTTAGGTTTTATGTCCGTTAACTCGTAAACCAAAATAAGGGGCTACTTTGCAATTTACTAAACCTTGAGGGTTCTTTTTGTAATTTATCAAACTTTGAGATTGTTTTGTAATTTGATACACTTTAAAGAAACCTTTGTAATTTCTTAAAAGTTAAGGGATAGGTCGGTACTTTTAAATAGACCGAGTATTTAACATTGACTCTTGCTTTGACCTTTTAAAATCAAAAGGACCCGTTTGCAATTAACTGAAACTCAGGGACGGGTTTGCAAAGTAGTTTATTAAACGGTTTGTTGGTCTTTTCTGAAAACTAACCAATTAAGAATTAGATTTTGAAAATTGATAACTAACCGAAGAGCTAGCCTAGTTGGTTTGGTGCAAAGAGTTAACGTTGAGGTCGTGAGTTCAAATCCCCATCGTCTCTTATTTTTCCTTTTATTTTATCTTCTATCTCTTCTGTGCCCATTGCGACTTTTAAGTAGTAACCGTCCGTATTTTGTTTAAGTGTTAGGCCCGGTACCCCGAAATCCGAGCTTTAAGGGGTTTCTCTGAAGATTCGTATTCCGAGCTATTATGTGGTTAAGGTGAGTATTCATTGAAAACTATTACTTTATAACTATTTGTGAAAACCTGGAATGTTTAATGAATATGTACTACTTTACTGTTGTTCTTAATGTCTATTTTCGCTATATAAGTCCTTAGTATGACTGTTCTATTTTCTCTCGGTTTCCGAGCACTGTTTCATTGTTCTGTTTTCTTTCGGTTTTCGAGCACTGTTTCATTGTTCTGTTTTCTCTCGGTTTCCAAGCATTGTTTATGTGTAATGTTTTTTCTCAGTTTCCGAGCTCTGTTTTCTGTTTACTCTGTTCTCTCGGTTTTCCCAGCAATGTTATTCTGTTTATGTTATGTCGGTTTTACCGTGCACTATTTCTATTTTGTCTGACCGGTCGATTAGGGATTCTGGTAGGTAGACTTGGATAGTGTTTACTGTCGAGTTTATTTATTGGAATTCCTAGTCTAATCCCACATGGTGCGAGGCAGAAGAAGCTTAGGTCATCATTGGGTCATAGAATTTCCCCTGAACGTATGCAGGGCGTCTGTTCTGCCTGGAGTTGATTTCTCCAGGGGGAGTTACAAGGGCAACTGGGAGTAGGAGCAATAAGGCGGGCTGCACCGATATTTTGTTATGTTTTTCAAACTGATTTCTGATTCTGTTTTCTCAAACTATTGGATTGTTCTGTTTTACAAAACATTGAACATCGTTCTGCTTTCAAATTACAAAATACTGTTATGTTTCCAAAATACAGTTATTGATACTGGCTACGTGAATTCATTGTTTTAATTGTTGTTTTTCTGTTTTGTTTGCGAATTGCAAACGTTACGGTTTTACTGCAAAACTCACTATTGCACGAACACCATTGGGATTTTTGTCTCACCACTATTTTCTTTTTATTTCCTTCCTTGTAGGTTCAGCAACTACTGAGCAAGCATAGACGTCCAGCGACTCGAGTGTTTGGGGTTGGTGCTCGGGGGTTTTCTGTCATAATTTATTGTATGGATCTTTCTGTAGCGTCTTCTTATTTCAAAACTGAAGTTTGTTACCGTTAGGTGTTTACTTTGGAGGTGTCAGCTCCCTTTGGCGCCAAAACCTCCTTGGCCATCTGTTTAAAAAAAATTGTCTTTCGAATTGCCGCCAAAACGATTTTGTTTAATTAAAGAAAATACAAATTCTGTAACGAATTTCTATAAAAAAAATAGCCGTACCGTTACAAGAGGCTTGGGAAGAAGTCTGAAAAGGTTGTTGAAAGACGCAACAAGTCGTCTGCTGATAAACGTGAATCAAGTAAGGTTGCTGAAAAGAGAAATCAGCATACTCTGAAAAAGGGGCTTGGTTTCAAAAGTCAAAGAAACCAACTATCTCATGAGTATAAGCAGACTCAGCAGAAGTACTTCAAGGAACAAAGGAAAACCAAACCAAGCAAAGTTGTGAACTTTGAAAATGCTAGAACCAGAAGGACAAAGGAACGTAAGCAGAAGAGAGATGATGTAAAGCAATTCGTGCCGAGAAGTGTTCTGAAAAGAACACCATCATTGAGAGTTGACATTGTTAACAATGTTCAACTATCATTTGGTGATTTTCCTTCTGATGTTTCAGCGAAACAAGTCAAATCTGCAAAGATTAAGACTTGGGTTCCCACTGGTCGTATTTTTGAACATGTTGATAGCTTTCCGGTAATGGGAAACTAACTTGTTCACCTTGATTGTGCAGAATCCCGCCACGGAAGCAGGCAAAGCCATTTGGCACTTTGACAGTGATTATGGGAAGCATATGGCAGGAGACCAAGCAAATCCGATCAATTACAAGCCCTGCAATAATGGGCCTACAATTCGATTTGCATGTGGTGAACTAAATCCTACCTTGAGTTTGGGTGATGTTAAGATTGGTTGCTTAACCATCAAAGGTGTACTGCATGTACAAGACCTTAAATTCAACCTTTTAAGCATGAGTCAATTTGCTGATAAGGGTTATTTCATTGAGATTAAAAGCACTGAATGTAGACTGGTTGATCACAAGTCAAACAAAGTTATTCTTATTGCTCGAAGGAAAGGAAGCCTTTATGTGGTGGACAGAACTTCAGCAACTGTAGAAAGATGTCTTGTGTCTACACAAAGTCTTGCTGAACATGGCACAAAAGAACAAGTCATCTCAACTTTAAGACACTGAATAAGTTGTCTAAGAAAGAACTTGTGATTGGATTTCCTAAGGCTTCTTACTAGAAAGAAGGTGTTTTCTCTGGTTGCCAATTTGGTAAACAGACCAAGACACACCTTGCTAGTAAAGTGGTCCAGTCTACTATAAGACCTTTGCAGATGTTACATATGGACTTATTTGATTCCTCAGTAGTCAGTTATGCTAGAAAGAAGTATGGTCTGATAGTTGTTGATGACTACTCAAGATTCACTTGGGTGATATTTTTGAGGCACGAATCAGAGACTAAAACTGAGATACCTAGCTTGCTGAATAAGCTTGTTGTCATGAAAAATAACAAGGTATCAATAATCAGAACAGACCATGGTACTTAATTTGTTAATCAATATATAACTGAATTCTGCACAAGCAAAGGCATACAACATCAAGTATCTTCAGCAAGAACACCTTAGCAAAATGGTGTTGCTGAAAGGAAGAACAGAACTCTGAAGGAAGCTGCAAGATCAATGCTTGCTAAAACTGAGCTTTCTGAAGTTTACTGGGTTGAGCCTGTAAACACCGCATGCTATACTCGCGTGCTATACTCAGAATAGATGTTTGATCACTAAGTCTCACAAAAAAACTCCTTATGAGTTATTTGTTGGACGATCACCAAACATTTCTCACCTAAGAGTATTTGGTTGCAAATGTTATGTACTCAATAATGGAAGAGAGTATCTTAGTACATTTCAACCTAAAGCACATGAAGCAATCTTTCTGGGGTATTCCTCCAGAAGCAAAGCCTTTAGAATTTACAAAAAATCTTCTAAGAAGATTGAGGAATCTGTCCATGTTGTATTCTATGAAGGAAAGCAAGGAATGCCTGCTGAAAGTGAGGTTGCTGAAAAATTGAAGGAGCTGATGTTGAAAGAACAAGTGTCTGCTGAAAAACAAGTTGAAAAAACTTCAAATGTCATGTTAGAGGATGACTCTGACGATGAACGGCCTATGCCTAGTAATGACAAGATGATTTTGACACATGATCGTGAGTTTCCAGCAAGTAATTCATCAGGTAGGGAGGTTGCTGAAACATCGCAACCTTCAGCAGAAGATCAGCCTTCATCAGCAAGAGACACTAAACAAGTGTCTGCTGAAGAGAACGATCATGCTGAAATGCATGG
>JAQRGC012158875.1:0-12415 GCA_028659135.1 Plantago lanceolata
AGTGTTGTCATGCAATCAGCGTTCGACTGTTGTTCCAATAGTCTGTTTCCCCAACGTCCATCACTCCAGCCAGCTCCAACCCCAACCGCTCTCGTCAAATTCAGCACCTTTTAGTGAGGCAACAGAGGTGCACGTGCATGAATCAATACCTTGGCTCGACTTCCACTGCAAACGGAGTGACCATAATGAATAAAGTGCTGAACTTATCAAATATTTGCAGAGTTTACAACGTAAACATCTCGTATCGTAAGCACCCACGGACGTGCAATTTTCAAATTGCAAGAGCATCAAAATAATACTACTATACATGGACGGCAAGAAAAACAAGGAGAGGAATCAAGATTCACTACTGTTTCGTATTCAAAACGAATGATACCTTTTGAGCAAGAGTATGCAAGTGCTCTTTCTCTCCTAAAAGCTCCATCCTGCCTCATTTGTATCTTTGCCTGAATCTGTTCCACGGTACACCTGCTATCACACCACCCTTCCTGCAAATCACAGAAAATGAATATTCTCCATGCCACGAACAATGCGAAGTTAGAAATATGTTTATAGAGCAGAACTCCAGCGCACTACTTACCTCACCTTGTTTCAAGAGTTCATCTTTGCTACGGTGTTCGTCCAGAAATTTCTGTACAACTTGACCCTCCTCCACAGACATTCTTCATTCTCTTTTCCTTCATCGGGAGAAGTCGCCAATGTTGCTCGTCTGAGGGAACGTCTACACCAACCTGACGTTGCGACTCTTCCTCATGTTTCTAAAAATTTTCGATTCCAGGTATATTAGGATGTAGTTAGCTTGAAGCTCCAGATGATCGGTGCAACAGAGTAGAGACAACATAATCGACAGCATAAGAAGTCTGCAAAAAATAGGTAAAGAGATTAGGAATTGTTTACCTTGAGAATTGCGGTTTCGAGACGCACTGCTGATGCACCTTCTCTCAATCGGTGATTACCCGACTTCGACTCTGATGGGAATCGCTCAATCGGAGGAGACAGGTTTTGGCAAATTGGCGAAGAAGGTTTTGTGTCTGCACAGAGAAAATTGGGGAAGAAGAGTAATTTTAATTTTTTATTTATTTTTTCCTTCTCTTCACCCACGTGAAGTGAGAAGAAAATAAACATTTGTTATGTTTTTTTCTCATCCACGTGTCATTACGTAATTCGCGCTAACAGCATTGCTAACAGGGAAATCATCAGTAAACCCGGGGCGTTGATGAACACCTAGTTAGGAAAGATTGGATGTGGCATCATTACCCCTCCCATTAACCCATCATCTACAACACACTTTTGGATGATGCATCTAAGCTATCCTTTGTCATTTTGTATTTGTGACGTGCGTGGCTACAAGCCTACAAACATTGCTACATTTGAAAATGTACTAGGACAATTAGTTGACCCGTAGACAATGCTTCTCTCTAGTTTTACCAATGAACCTTTAAAAAACTAAATGAATTGATGACACCATTATAATTGAACAACATTAATGAACCGTTTAACTAGTTTATTATTTCCTACCACCTCTTGTTGGGTAATCATGATACAACTTTAGTTTATACCATTATATGTATAATCACTTTAAATTAAATTTTATATATTCGGTTCAATTTTTATTTTGTTTAGTTAAAATTTATATCTTAAATAAGTTCAAATCAATATATATTCATCAAGTCAAGTTCAAAGATTGTAAGGCTAATTGAACACCGCCTAACACATAAAATACAAGCTAATACACATTGACTAAGAATACGTTCAGTTCGCTCGAGAGACTCTAAATTGATTGAACTTAATAAAGTTGAATTGAATTAAACTTAGTGAGGCTGAATTGAATTTAATGGAAATTGAATTGAACTGAACTACTATGAAGTATATAAATTTAATTCAACATATATGAACTCAATTGAACTTAATAAAACTGATCCAAACTAAACTTAATAAACTTGAATTGAATCGTACGTAACGTGAAGTAAACAGAGCTACGAGAAACAACAAAATGTTGTAGTAGTAAACAATAAATACGTACATTAGTAGATCCCTGAAGTTTCACAATTTTGTTTTGTGTAACTGATAAAGTATTGTTCGGATGCAACTCTACACCATCTAAAGCTCCGCTTATCAATTCGCCTGAAATATGTCGAATATACTGAACTTAATAAAGTCGAATTAGACTTATTTAAATTAGAAAAGAAAATTTACACAAATTTTGTCGAAAAAAAGTTGGTATGTGGGAGTCCCACATACCAACTTTTGGGCATATCCTATAAATCCTAAAGAGTCGAGCGTCAAGCTTAGTTCGAGCTGGTTTTTTCTTCGAACTTTACACATCGAACTAATCCGTTCTAATTCGCCTAAGATTTTTTTGGGTCATATTCATAAGCACAGCCTAGTCTTTCTTCCATCGAGGGGATTTCTGCACTCGATTAGCCGACACCCCAAAACCCTAATTCCGTCATCTCCCTCCATTTTTAGGGTTTTGGTAACCATTCAATCCAGCTACTAACCAACCATGGCCGGCCCAAAGAACGACGAAGTAGACATAGACGCCATTAACGCCGCCGCAAACGGCGAGGCCAAGCTCCAGAAAAAGCTCAAGAAGAAGGAAAAGAGGAAGCACCAAGAACCGGAAGCCGAGGTCGAGACACCAAATGGGTCGGCTGAAAAATCCAAGAAGAAGAAGAAAAGAGACAAGGGGGATGAAAAAGACGTGAACTTGGATACTGGGCTAGTCCAGGAATCGAAAAAGAAGAAGAAGAAAAAGGACAAAGAAGTTGCTGCTGTTAAGGAAGATGGGGAGATTCAGGTTAGAGAAAGCACTGGTGTTGTGGTGTCAGGGAAGAATGTCAATGACTTGAAGTACAAGGCGTTGGATAAATTTGCAGAGTCGGGGCTTTCGAGTGTGGTGTTGGAGTGCTGCAAGAATTTCGATAAGCCTTCGCCTATTCAGGCCAATTCATGGCCTTTTCTGCTGGAGGGTCGTGATTTTATTGGGATTGCTGCCACCGGTTCTGGTGAGGCTTTGTTGTTATTTTTTGAGATTTTTGGTGATTATTTTGTGTTTGTGTGTTGTGTTGCTGAGAACTGTGTTTTTGAATTGTAATGGTTAGGCAAGACGTTGGCGTTCGGTATCCCGGCGATCAATCATGTGTTGAACAAGAAGAAGGGTCAAGCTTCTAAGAAAGCTTGTCCTCGTGTCCTTGTTCTCTCTCCCACGCGAGAGCTAGCTCAGCAAGTATGATCTCTCACTTGAAACTTAGTGGCTGTCCATACCGTTTTTTGTTTCATAATAATTGATTTGCTCAGCTATGTGCTGTAGTGTATAACGTGTGATTAGATCTTTGGGAACTTAGTCGGTTATGAGAATGGTGAACTCACCAATAATATGATCATTCGTTGACTAAATATTACTGTCCTTGTAAAATAGCTTAGCATAGGCTACCAGATAATGTGCATAAAGTTAGGTACTGAGGTTGAATGAGTGTTCATTATTTTTATGAGCCAAGTTTGACAATGGATGCTTGATTGTAGATTACGGATGTCCTTCATGATGCTGGCAAGCCTAGTGGAGTGAAGTCAGTTTGTATATACGGTGGGAATTCTAAACAGCCCCAGATATCTGCACTCAGAGCTGGTGTGGTGAGTTTTCTTTAGCTTTTTATTCTATTCGTATATCATGTTTCAAGGCTTTTGAATTTTTATTGCACTCGGTTGCAAAACTAAAATATCAAGCTTGATTTGGTCTGTTTAGTCTTTTACTTTATGATTGCCTTTGAGCTGTAACTTCCAAGGTGCAGTTTGTCTGTTTAAATATCCAGTAAGTATTAAACTATAAATTTAGTGACTAAATTAGAGTTATATAGGTAGTATGTGTTTGCTTACTTTCATTAGACAAAATTGTAGTAGTTATATGTCAAAGCTCAAAGAAGATGGAGTATAATACTAAGTTCTGTAAGCACCTCGGATGCATTGCTGTTGGAAGACAAGTTGTGAACAGTGTGACTATGCATTTATTTCTGGAGGGCATGTTTAATAAGGGTGTCAGCCTGTCAAAGTTCATAGTCGTCAATAGTGCTGGCGAGGCTATTAGAACAGGAAGTGCTATCCATCTCTAAACTCGCTATAAGAAAGTGTTCAGCTGTCATTTTGCACTATGTTCTACTAAACCAGTTACTAATGAAGTACTTCTACTGAGGAGAGAATGTCTACATCTATAATCCATCTTTAGTTTCAATATACCTGAGAAATTTACTAATGTTTACATCCATAACTCATATTTTTATACATGCTGCTATGTCAGGACATGGTCATTGGAACTCCTGGTCGTTTGAGAGACTTGATTGAAACGGGGGTGTGTCGCCTGGATGAAGTATCCTTTGTGGTAAGTTGCGGTTTCTTTCTCTTATTTGCATAATAGTAATATTTTTGTGTAATTTATTCTTTGCACGAAGTGCAGCATTGCTCTAGGAAATTTTAATTGTTTGATAGCCTATGTGGATGTCCTGTTTAAGGTCCAAGGATTCATGAAATTTTCTGTACAAATTTCCCAATGCCTTTGGGGTCGCAATTTGTTATCTTTTTATTGATATTTTGCAATAACCGTAGATCAAATAGATGATTTCACTTTCAGGACACACTTTTAACAAATTCTTTAGTGCCTCAGTCAGCATGTATTGCACGTATGAATAAAGGATAATATTTTAATGGGTATAATATAATGGGTGTTTGCTATTTCCACATACCTTCTTTATCTTTTCGAACTTGTTTATTGGATGTCAAGGGAGTTGTTGAGGAGTGTGTTGTGTATACTCTCTGCTCATCTGTCATTTCTTCAACTTAGTGTTTTTTTTTCTCATCATGGTAAAAATGGAAGAATGTCTTTTTGACCTTTGTTTTCCTTTCACAATTCTGTTTGTTGTTTTGTTACCTTGGGTAAATTAATTCAAGAAGCTTATATTGGAATCCACAAATTTTGGTCATATTTCAAATAAGAACCCACATGTCACCTGTTTAAATGATGCAGCCTACTGACAAAGTTGAAATTCTACCATTGTGCACTGTTAATTGCTATCTAACCGTGATTCATGCTTTAGGTCCTCGATGAAGCTGATCGCATGCTTGATATGGGATTTGAGCCTGAGGTTCGGTCAATATTAAGCCAAACATGTTCTGGTATGATATGAAATTCTAATGCCCTGTCAGATCAACGTGTTTTATGAATGGCTTTTATTGTTCTTTTGCTCAAAGTTGTTCCGTCCTAATAGTTTTAAAGGAATGATATTCTCTTTCCAGATCCTAGTGCTTCCAATTTGGCCATTTCCTTGTTGGAACTATATACTTCAAATGAGTATATGAATTTGTTAATTGTCGAAAAAGATTAGTGCATCTACAACCAGTTAACACATACTCCTCCCACTCCTTTCGTTACATATTCCCTTTTTGTCCATTTCAATAGATATTTTACATCTCTTTTTTCGGAAAATTTTAACTCACCTTTACTGGTCGGTCCTACCACTAAATCAAACAAGACCCACATTCTACCAACCTCCTAAAAGGTCGTTTGAAAAGAAAACATGAAGATTGTTAAAAAACGGAATATAATATCCCAATTATATGTCCTGGTTTCTTATAATTTGATATTTATGTTCCATGCAGTTCGCCAGATGTTAATGTTCAGTGCTACTTGGCCTGTTGAAGTGAATCAGTTGTCTAAAGAATTTATGGACCCTTCCCCAGTAAAGGTGCGATTATTTGCAAGTACCTTTTAGTTGACTGCCAATCATTGAAGTCGTTATTTATTTCTAACTGTGAATCTTTTAGGTGGTTGTGGGCTCAGAGGACCTAGCTGCCAACCATGATGTCCTGCAAATTGTAGAGGTATAGTGGGTTTATTTGATTGATAAATTACCAGTTGGAAGTCGTGGTTCTTTGCCAATATGAGTGCTAAACAGAAGAATTTTTATATAAAATTCGTCCCTGGCATTTTAGGTCTTGGATGACAGAGCACGTGATGAGCGCCTACAGGTTTTGCTAGAAAAATACCACAAGTCTAGAAGGTATTAATTACGTTTGCTAAGAGTATGCTAATAGCTTGCTAATAGTTTGGTCCAACAAAGGACAAACTCTTTTTAAAAAGTTCAGTATTTTTACAAGAATAAGATTGGATGTTCACATGTGCGTTTATTAACCTTTGTCAGCAATAGAGTGTTGGTATTTGTTTTGTACAAGAAGGAAGCATCAAGAGTTGAGAATATGCTTCAACGAAGGTATTTAAGTCTATATTTTTACGATGTTCTGGTACTCTTTTACTACTTTACTACATTAGGAAGATGATAATACACTACACGGTTCAGAGGGAGATTTGTTAAACCTTTTGTGTTTTTTGTTGTTAATGATGTTTGCAGGGGTTGGAAAGCTGTTTCTATAAGTGGCGACAAAGCACAGAATGCGAGAACGCAGGCCTTAGCATCATTTAAGGATGCCAGCTGTCCTTTATTGGTAAGCAGTATGCATATCTTTGCCATATGAGATTTGATAGGGTATGCCTTTGCTCCGGTGGTTGGTTAACTTTAGAGGATACACAATGATAACATCTTAATTGTTAACATTAGTAGGAAAGACTTTGTACAACTTTATTTTGTTTGTAAATTATTATATACCATATGAGATGTTTCTTGCTTAAGTTGGAAGAATAATTTAGTAAGAGATCCTGTTATTCTACATTTCTACTCCAAAATAGCGACTGGCTTTGCATCTGTAACTGCTGCAAATAAATGTTGAGGTAGTAATAAAATTCTGAATTACTCTACTTATAGCATTAGGCTCGGAGAACTTATTTACTGTACATTTTATTGCCTGGGGGTAATTACATGAGTTGAGCTATCTTTATATGATTTATTTTGTTTGAACGTGTTGCAGATAGCTACTGATGTAGCTGCTAGAGGACTGGATATCCCTGACGTTGAAGTAGTTATAAATTATAGTTTTCCTCTAACCACAGAGGATTATGTTCATAGAATTGGTCGAACTGGACGTGCTGGTAAAAAGGGAGTGGCTCACACTTTCTTCACCAAGGATAACAAGGTATAGAAACTTTCTTTACCATAAAAGCACTTGCAAAAACTACTTTGGACATTACTATCTTGGTATATTGACGTGAGCTGCTATTCATGTCAGGGACTTTCCGGGGAGTTGGTGAATGTCCTCAGAGAAGCAAAGCAAGTTGTACCTGAAGACCTCCTTAAATTCGGGACTCATGTCAAGAAAAAGGTGAGAGATCCTGTTAATCTGTGCTTCTCATAGACTTCATAAGCATCTATGCTCTCTCTGAAGTTACCCTTAGTGCAACCTTAAATTTTGTGGCTGTGTTGATTTGACATTTTGATCTTCAACTCTGAACAGGAGTCCAAGCTATACGGTGCTCATTTTAGAGAAATTGATGCAAATGCGCCCAAAGCTACAAAAATTACATTTGATAATTCCGATGATGAATGATTAAATGAAAGAAAACCACCAACGGAGAAGTCTGAATGCACAAACGAACATGATAGCAAATTGAGCATGATGTGCATCTCCATTCATTACAGTGGTGAAATCTTGGATGAAGTGTATCATATATATATGATCAATTTTGTTTTTTTTCTGATTCTACTACTACAAGCTTTAATATTTATACTCTGTAGGGCAGGTTCTTTTTCAACTTATAATATGGCATTTCTTAAAGAATACATTATTTGTTAAGTGTAGGAATGATTCTTTCAGACAGTGTAATATTTTACATTATCTAAGAAGAATACGAGTGATTCTCTGTTGCTCTCGAAACATTTTCAGAGTGCTTGCTCTACTTTAACCAAAACTGATTTAAGAGGGGTGCGAAATGTGAATAGTAATCGATTTACGAAAGGGGCTCTCCGAAATTAGCTTTGGATCTAATTTAAGAAAATGCATAGGGTGTAGGTATATTTATAGGGGTAATAATTATTTTTTGATTTTTTATGAGTTTAAGGATGAGGTCTCAGGCGCACCTCACCTTCTCATCCCTGTAAACCTTACATCAAAGTTTTACATGGGATAAATAAGAGTATTCCTTATGGAGACATTTTTTAGGGTTTAAAGCTTCCAAAAAGCACTAAAAGGTCTCTAATGAGAACTTTTCTGGACTGCTATTTTTTTTTAACTTTTTTTAAATGTATAAAGATATGAAAAAACAAGTAATTACATTTTATTTTTAGTGAGAAATAGAGTAATAAATTGATGTGTCACATGGACCCGTAAAAAAGTTAAAAGAAGCCCCAAACCTTTCAGCTATGGATGACCAATGATGTTGTCCCATCCTTTTCTTTCTTAACATTGGCACCTACATAATTCACTTGTTGTATCCTCGTCCGTGACCTCTTGGCACGTCCTCCTCGACCGTGATAATTGCAATTGCCGCCTCCTCGGAATTCGATGGAACTTCTCATCCTTTTTCAAAAATTACTTTCAATTATGAGGAAATGTGGTCTGAACTTTGAAATTTGTTCAAGAGATAAAGTTCTACTGTATCAAGAAAAGCCTTAGCCGGTTAGCCCACAAACCTTCTGTCAGTAAAGAAGTTGAGAATCTCTGTAAACTATAGTCATGAATTTGCTTCTGATAAGTAAACAGTTCTTATCGCGTAACCGAAAACCACAGGTCCACAGCTTTTAGCATTACAAACAGCCAAAAGGCAGATAATAGACACTAACATATACATTTAATGAATAGGATTGCAAGACACAATTTCAAATAGCTCTTCTTGGTTAGGAGCTTTCATGTTTCCATAATCCATCCTCGAAGGCTTTGAAAGAACGGATATACAGTACAACGTTGGCAACTAAAGAGAGGAGAAGATTGGGGTACCGGGCAAGGTAACTCCAGCATCCACAATGAAATTGTTGCCAGTCACATACTCTGAAGAATCATGGATCAAGTATCGTGCAACTGATGTCAATGCTGGATCCGCTGTACCAAAAGTTCTTAAAGGGGATAAATTGAAGGCCACATTTTTTAGCCAGGGTTTTGCCACTAGACCTTCTGTTATTTCAGATTTAAAGAGTCCTGGAGATATAGAGTTTACTCTTATCTTGTCCACCCCTAGTTCCATTGCCATGACCTGTGTACAGTGTAATCTGAGATATAAGTATATGAACATCACAAAAACTAGTTACAGTATATATATAAGATGCCATTCTTAGCAAAGTAGGTGATTGTGGCAGTAACATAGAATAGAACAATAGTTGAGCAAATGAAGTAAGCAAATACAACAGCTCAAATTACTTTTCGAGTAACAAGAATCCAATAATTTGACGTAATTCAGTATTATATCATGTTTGTATATTAGAATAGCAATGCATTTATACTTTACTTAAAGCCATGTGGAAACTGGAAAATATGGCCAACTGAAGGCAACCCCCAAATTACACAAAGAATGCTAAAAACCTAGAGAAATAAAGTTCAGTGATTACACAATTCAATTTTGTTGTTTACAAATGGCAATGTTATATGCTGTACACACACATAACACAATATTTTACACCAGCTTTACCAGATGCAAATGTTACACCAATGCATTACGAAAATATTCTCAATATCCCAATAACAGACAACAGGGAGTCATATGAAAGGAGCCTAGAATTAAATAGTAATGACAAATGGATTGTTAAAATTAACCTTTGTTATGGAGTTCACAGCCGTCTTGGAGGCAGCATAAGCAAAGCCTCCAGGTAACAGCCCGCGATTAAGACCAGCAATAGATGAAATGTTAATAACCGAGCCACCCTGTTTCGCATCACGCATATGTTTACAGACGTATTTCGACACTAACCATGTTCCTATTAGGTTTGTTTTGATGTTCTGATTCATATCATCCTCGCTCAAATCCAACGGTGTGTGTCTAGAGCCTGAAACGGAATTGTATTATACAACATATTCTTGTCCAGGATGCTCTAAGCCTATACTACATTCTAACCACAAATTTTGCTATAACATCTAATACACTTCATCTGTTCATCAAATATCAGATGTTTTAAACAGAGAAGTTTCGAAATGACACCAACCAACTTAGAATAAACAAACAATATCAAATGCAAATCAACATGAGTTTAACATTGACTTCAGTTAAACAAGGAGACTTATGCATGCAGCATTATTGAGCGATCCCTATGAAAGCTTAATTTTTTTATCAACCAGTTCGGCCCCACCCATAAATCAAGCCTAATTTCTCCGAAGAGGGTCCCCTATTTTATAAGGGGTATATGTATTGGCAACCCAGCTGAACTACCAAACTATGGCACATGGTAGTTGGCATCAAAATACAGAGAAATGAAGAGGAGGGAGGATTAAGTGGCACAGCACTGGTAACAACATCACAATATCATTGGAAGATATAGTACTGTTATCCGATTAGATTCCTTTTTGGCACATTCTATTTAATTCACAGTCCACACCAAAGTTCTTTTTTCCGTTTCCTAAGAAATTCCCACACCAGTTATCTGACATCAAACGAAAATACCTGATTAATTTTGTTAAATTTTACCAAGTATCACTTAGTAGTTCTCAGACTTAATGCAATACTACATACGTAATACACCATATTTTTCACAGAATCATGATATATTTATTCGTCAACACCCTGGGAATAATTTCAGATTATCGATAAGAAAAGGCACCCAGAAATACACTATTCATGTGTCTCAAATGCTGAACACTGAGGCATTCAAAAGAAACTTCATCTACAATTCAGCAAAACAAATCTAGAAGCATATGCGCGGAACTCCCATGAAGAGTGGTAAATTACCTCCACATATATTAACATTATAAATCCTATTTGGTGGTCTAGTTAACTTTGAGATGTTAAGACATACTAATCAACTGTACACAATGCTTATCCAATATCAAAGCAGCATACTCTTTGGACTTGAGTAGTAATTAATTCAGCGCAAGCTTATAAACAGCATGCAAAAGGCAACTATGGAACAAAATGCATAGCCAGCAGCCAGGTACTATAGTGCAACCTACATTTCGTAAACAGGGGAATACCGCATCACACCCTCAATATGTAGTAGTATTCAATTAGCCACAACACGGAGATAGGCATCAATTTGAGGTTAATCTAGAAGCAATAGTCGTATTTCATTTTGCCTCTAATTTTTCCCCAAAACTGGAAATTAAAAAGAACAAAAAAAAAAAAAAACCAGTCAGAAAAAGGCAATTGAGGAGGTACCTCTGATGCCAGCATTGTTGATGAGAGCGTCGATCCTCCCAAAGGCGTCCCAAGCCTTGTTGACAGAGGTCTCAATTGATGGTCCAGTGGCGGTAACATCAAGCTCCACAGCAACCGCCACCGGATTTGAGGGGGAATTAGCGTTGATCTGTTCGCAGAGAGACTTGAGGCGGTCAATTCGGCGAGCAGCGGCTATGATTCTGCAGCCGGCTTTGGCCAAGTCCAAGCAGAAGTCTCGGCCTAGTCCGGAAGAGGCGCCGGTGACCATCACTACTTTGTTTGTGAGCTCCGCCCATGGCTCTAGGCTGTTAGCCACCGTTGTTTCGGTCTCCGAAGACGACATCGCTCATGAGAGAGAGAGAATTTGCGGTGGGATAAGTGTGTTTAGTTCTGGAGTGGATTCATGAATGAACACTGGTCATGATTTTATGTATGAATAATTGAATGAATATACTGACATTTCAATTTTCTGAAAAAAGGACGAGTACGTGTACCACGTTTCTTTATACCTCTGGTACTGGTACTTTACTACTATTATGTTGCGAATAATTTTCATAAAAGACTGACTTTCCTAATACATTAGGAAAGTCAGGTTTTTTAAACAAGTCGGTTTATTTAAAAACCACTTCTGACCATAAAATTAATTATAAAAAGCTGACTTTCCTAATGTATTAGGAAAGTCGTTCTTTTATGAGACTTTAGCTTATGTTGCCAATAAATGAGGAAGGAATTAAACATAATCGGAGTGTTTGGATCTAATTTAATGAGATGGCTTTAGTGAAATGACTGAACCGTAAACATTAAACATTACGCATTTTTTTACTCCCTATGAAGAATGGAAGATGATGAATACTTGCAAGCTTTGTCAAAACACGAGTCCATCATCTAATCAGTCGCACAAGTAACAAAAATGTATTTTCAACAAAATGCATTATGAAAAGGGATTATTACATAATGACCTCTTTTTGTGGAGCCGTTTCTCAGATTAATCCAGCTCTACAAATCAATTACTACGTTTTAGTCCATTTTACCAAAAAAAGTTTGACCAAGCATCTCCAAACTTGTCTAGCCAAACAAGCCTTAAGGATTTTCCTTATTTCTTTCTTTCTTTTTTTCTTTTCTCTTTTTTTTTTTAAGTGGCCGGAGTTTAAAACTCCGGCCACCGCAAACAGCTCCGAT
>JAQRGC012159806.1:0-12753 GCA_028659135.1 Plantago lanceolata
TTCTTCTGTTCTTCAGCCATTCTTTCAAAACAACAAGTCTCATCTTCCATTTCTTCCATTAACGTAGATTTGCTCCGTGATAGGATCAAATTCAACTTGACTGACCCATATGTAGAAGCTTGCACTTGTTAGACACAGAAGCTTTGTGAGCTCCGATTACATAGTCAGAAATCAATATCATTCTTCACTGTTGGGCACGATCTTGATTTCTGACTATGTAATCGTCTCTTCCGAGTCAAGGTAAGGCTAATTTTCAGTGTTTTGAGCGCTAATTCACTAAAGGTGAAACTTGAGATGAGATCTAAGAAGACCCAGATCCACTCTCCCTCTCTATCTCTTACCAATTTTGGGCCAATGTTGAAGACGCTCCAAGAATTTCTTAGTGCGCGACGTAAGAAATCTTAGAGCGCGCTCTAAAAAATCTTAGAGCGCGTCTTAAGGAGCTTTGTGCTCCCAAAGCGTGGGAGCGCGTCTAGAGCGCTTCCGGGGGCCTTAGAGCGCGATTTTAGGTGATGTAGCTTGTGATCCTTCAAGATGAAATAGCCGCCCGGAAAAGAGTTTCATGCCTAACTTGAAGATTAAGTAGAGTGGTCATTCTTATTCATAGACCATTTTCCCAACAATTTTATATGCTTGCCGATATTATTTTCGGTTTATAATGATGTGTAAAATATCAAACACCATAGCATTAGGTCATGATCAACACATCACTATAATTTATCATCACTAAAGAAAAGTATAAATATTTACGATTAGAAAACGTTTGCAAATTCTAAATTTAACCACATCATTTAATTAGGCGCCAATAAAAAATCACAATAAGAAAAATGCATCACATACGTAGCTGTGTGAGACGATTCCTAGTATATACATTACATAACCACAGCACAGAACAGAACAGAACAGGACATAATACTAGTGCATACAACAACTTAATTCGACCCGCATAACCTGGTTTAGACAATAATTTTCAGTAAGCTGTTTAAGGAAAATTCGGGATAATCCACGGGTCATAATATGAACTCCGACCCGCATTTATCCATTCCAATTTCCAACCCAAACCCAAAATCATCCGCAGTCGGAAACCACCGCCGGAGCCACCAGTCCCTCCGCCGAAGCTATGCTTCTGAGCTTCAACTATACTACTAACATTTTCCGAATAACCCCTACCCAACACCACACTTCCTCTACCAACAACCTCATCACTCTTTCAAAACCCTTCCGGAAAATTCAATTTCCTGTAATCGCACGCTCCACTTCCTCCATTTCAGCTCCCCTACATGAAAGCCACGAGGAATTGGACGAATCTGGATTCAATTTCTCAACCACCGAAACCGAAGCCGACATTTTCAATTTTGATGGCTCCTTTGAGCTAGCCGATTTGAAGCGGTACAAATCGCCGGTAATTGAGGTAAAGCAGCTCGAAGATCTGCCGGAGGAGTGGCGTAGGTCGAGAATAGCTTGGCTCTGCAAGGAGCTTCCGTTATACAGGTCCGGTTCGTTCACACGCGTGCTTAATGCGCAGAGGAAGTGGATTAGGCAAGAGGATTGCACTTATGTTGCTGTACATTGCTTGCGAATTCGCCAAAACGAAGCTGCATTTAAGGTAATCGGTTCGTTCATCTCTGTTTCGTCCTTTTTATATGTTTTGAGTGAAATGCTCTGTTTCTAGCATGTTGTGTAGTTTCTGCAAATGTGTCGAATATGTGGATACGAAACAGATGATGTGAATTTGTGATTTTACATTGTGGTTAGGTGTACAAATGGATGGGGCAGCAAAATTGGTTTCAATTTGACTTTGCCCTTGCGTCCAAGTTAGCAGATTACTTAGGGAAGGAGCGAAAATGTTTGAGATGTCGTGAGGTATTTGATGATATCATGAACCGAGGTTTAATTCCGAATGAGTCTACATTTCACATTTTGATTGTGGCCTATCTTAGCTCATCGGATTATATAGAGGAGGCTTGTAGTGTATACAATCGTATGATTCACTTGGGAGGTTACAGGCCTCGACTTAGCTTGCATAATTCTCTTTTTAGAGCTCTCGTGAGCAAGCCACCCGGTGCTTGCAAGCAATATATTGAACAGGCAGAGTTTGTTTTTCAAAATATATCGACGTGTGGACTTCAGATACATGATGATATATATGGTGGTCTTATTTGGCTCCATAGTTATCAGGATGTGGTAGATAAAGAGAGGATTGCGTCTCTAAGAGCAGAGATGAGATTACTTGGGATTAAAGAGAGATTGGAAGTGCTAGTATCGGTGTTACGAGCCTGTGCTAAGGAAGGAGATGTTGCTGAAGCTGAACGAACGTGGACAAAGATTCACTCGTACACCAATAAACCTCCAACTCATGCGTTTGTATATCTGATGGAGGTTTATTCTAAGGTTGGGATACCGATGAGATCTTTCGAAATATTTAGGGAAATGCAGGGAAGGGTTAGCTCCAGTGTCGTGGCATACTATGAAATCATTGAGATACTATGTAAAGCTCAAGAGGTTGAACTAGCAGAATCTCTTATGGAAGAATTCATAAGCAGCGGTATGAAGCCCTTGGTGAAGTCATTCATTGATATAATGGATATGTACTCAAACTTAAACATGCACAGCAAATTAGAGTCGACTTTCTTTAAATACCTAGAGAAATGTCGTCCAAATCGTACTGTCTGTGGTATATACTTAGATTCCTTGGTGCAAATTGGCAATATCGACAAAGCGGAAGAGATCTTCGACAAAATGCATGGGGATGAGTCAATTGGTGTCGGTACAAAGTCATGCAACACGCTTTTGAGGGGTTATCTAAATTCCGGGCATGATGTTAAAGCAAAACAACTTTGTTTTTTCATGAGTGAGAAGAAATACGAAGTAGATTCTTCCTTGATGGAGAAGGTTGAACGTATCCTGAGTTTGAAGCAGGAAGAACTGAAACAACAACGCTCTCCTATTCTAACTGGAGAACAAAGAGAGATCCTGATTGGTTTACTACTGGGTGGTTTACGGGTTGTACTAGAACCAGAGAAGAAGAGTCATGCTGTTCATTTCTTGTTCAGGGAAGATTCCAGAATCCATTATTTTCTGAAAATACATATATATCAAAAGTTCCGTGAGTGGCTAGCCTGTAAACTTGTAAATGAGGAAGAGGAAGATGTTCCTTGGCAGTTTACCACCATAACTCATTCTTATTTCAAGTTCTACGCGGACCAATTCTGGCCTCAAGGTCAACCTATAATCCCTAAGCTAATCCACCGGTGGTTAACGCCTCGTGTTCTTGCATATTGGTATATGCAAAGTGGTTACAGGACATCATCAGGTGACATTTTGCTGAAGCTGAACTTTGCTAAAGAGGATGTCATGAGGATTGCCAAAACATTGAAGGCAAAGTCATTAGATTGTAGGATGAAACAGAGGGGGAAAGCATTTTGGATTGGTTTTCTTGGATGTGATGCAACGAAGTTCTGGGAACTAACCGAAGCTTTTGTTCCTGTAGATTTGAAAGAATATCTAGCAGCAGGTGTGAACTCTTTGGAAGGCACATCTGGAGCCAAGGAAGTACACTTTCATGCTGGGTCAGAGGCGGATGGTAATACTTCAGATTATAGTGATGATGTGTTAAGTGTTTAACCGGGGTCTCACTCTTCAACTGTTTCGCCATTTAGGTTTTGTTTGTCCGTGAAGGGAAGTCTCGGTTTTGCATACAATTAGTGGTATCCCAAAATGCTGGTAGGGTTCTCAGTTTTGTATATGAAATTTCTGTAATCCCGAAAGTACTATTATTGTCTACAAAGGAATGCAAGAAAACAGCGGATCTAGGGAGTGGTCTGGTGGATTATAGTACATCAGTTCATCTCCTCTCGATCCCCTGCTGTTTTGTATCCCACTAGGTTTAACATCAGGATTTTGAATTTACGCGCCCAGTGGCTTGTTTTGTACTTAAATAGTGGTGGTCTGCTTTTGTTGTTTATGCATATTATTAAAATGCTGGAGACAAACTACGATGTAATTCCCTTGGCTGCAAGTAATGAAGTACTTTGGTTCAAAAGAGTTACTCCCCCGTCCCACAAAACTTTACCCACTTCTCTTTTGTAGATGTCCCACAAAACTTTACTCATTACAAAAAATGGAAGTTACCCCACACATAAACAATATTATTTTTTACAACAATATTACAACTTTACTACTCCACTTCACTTTAACAACTACTTTCCAATTAAAAAAATAACATACTCCACTAACTTTTTTACTTCCTTTCTTATTTTAATGTCCCTTCTTAAACTCCGCACTAACCCTAGTGGGTAAAGATTTGTGGGACGGAGGAAGTATATTATTGTATCTGGCCCTCAATTGAAACTCGTACTTGTTCTCGTGGTTTAAAGAATGCTAGCGAGGAGCACAATCTGATTATGTGCAGGAAAGAAATGTTAGGCATAGTGAAATCCCCCACACAGAAGAAAACTGAAGGCATGGTAGCATTAACATGGGGCAAAAAGTTCCATATGGTAAGAGTTGTAGGAACTCCAAGCCTTACAAGAGAGGAGTGCTGATACACCAGTTGAGTTTCCTTGCTGTTGGATGTTGGCAATCGCTGAAATGAGCAGGAAATGCACGCGGTGCATCGATCATTCTGAAAAACTAGACTTCAATGTAAAGGCTGAACGGAAGACAGATTAAGTGTTCGGGTAGACAAAATCTTCGGTGGGCTAGCTCTTTTGGCGCCTCATGGACGAAGAGGTCATACCCCATAAATGTAATCGCCGCAAAGACCGACAACAACAACAGGAAGAACATATTGGTGTTTAATGAGTTGAATCACTATTGTTACTAATCTTAAACTAAATCAGGAAGCAGCAAGAAACACTAAAACAGAAAAATCAAGAACAGAGATTTAACGCGTGGAGTAAAGTGTATAAATGTATTCCAATCAACTACTGATCTGAAACAACACTGCACTACAGAGTACAGACTATGAAGCAGAACCAGGTAAAAGTTATACCGCATCTCCTTCAAGAATTATATCCTTATAACCTAGATGGAAGGCAAGCTCCACACCCACTTTACCGCAAAAAGTTCAGAGGTAAGCACATCAAATCGTCGTCCTATATATCTTTTGATTCTTATTCTTAGCGCCCAAACAATTTCTTCCGCTGCCAGGCAAGGACCAGACCTGTGGAATTCCGGCAGACACAAGCAATACCTCCCAGAGATCCGTCAGTTGGGACATCGGCGTCAAATTTATTTTAACGCAACCTGCAGGAGGAGCTTTCCAAGGACCCGTCACCCGTAACTGCAACATCAACATCAGAATTCAGAACATATGCCAGCAGAATCCATACTAAGTACTTAATCAAATGGAGATAGCTAGAGAAAAAAATAGTAATAATAATAATAACATACATGCGCTATCTGATTAGTATTGCTTCCGTTGTTGAAACTTTTAATCTGAGGGGAGAAACAAAGCTCGGAATATAAGTAATGGTTGACAAAAATCCAAACCCATCATCTCGTTTGATAGCGGGAGGGCTGAATGAAGGATCATTGAGCTTGAAAACGAGAGGCTTAGTACCAAACATGACAAGTATTTCACCAGTACTATTATCAAGAACACATGGAGGAACGACGTTCGTCATCCAAGGAAACAAAAGTTGAGGAATCCTACCAATCTTAGTCCATGTTTCTTTTTTTCGATCCCATGAATTATCAATCCTCCAAACATCTACTGGCTCATAAGCAGAATCACGGGGGTTGTTTAATACATACAGTTCTCCTTGTAGTCCTTGTGACATTTCCGGAACAGTACCAAAATAAAGAGATTCTGGCTTCTGGTACAGTTGTCCAAATTCCTCTGTCTCCAGATCAAGATAAGCAATACCCCGAAGAGGTTTTTCATCAAAACGTTTTGGGATTGAGGTGCTTGTCATAACGTCACAAGTTTCTGGCCTATGCACCCCAGTTGTGACAAACCAATGAAGCTTACCGTTGGCAAACACATGTTCCCGCCACCCACCACCCTTGTCATTCTTGATTGTTTTGGTTTGATCAGTTTTGAGGCTATAAATCTTTACTAAACGACATTCATAAAAGGCCACAACCTTATAGTCATGATCAGAGGTAGTGCCGAATCCATATACACGTGTATGTTTACAAAAACCTGGCTCTTTACTGAACTTAGGAAGATTCTTGATCTGCCGGATAGATGGATTCCACAAAATCAAAGAGTTTTTCGATCTCAACCGTGCTCTACTGGGAGTTTTGTATCGCATGGCAAGGCAAATCAAGCCATCACAAGAACCAACAAAGGAGTAGAGATACAAAGGATTAACCTTAACCAAGTCTTTCGTGTCATATCTACTGAAACAGGCTCATCATCTAAGGCCGCAACAGAATAATGCTTAAAATCCTGAGCATAATAACCATAGAAATACTCATATTCCCGATGAATGCCTTGTTTGGATTTTACACCACAGCTGACAGGGATAGGTGGATCTGCATAACCATTGTAAGGATTTTGTACCATAAGCCGGGTGCTTTGTTTTAACTGGCTCTTTGAGTACCTTAGGTGTTTTCTAGAGAAATCATCGCTGGTGATGAGAGAGTTCCATGATTTCGAAACACACCTGAATTTTATAACAGAGTTCATGTCAGCTCTCATCAGGATCTCCATCACCAAGTCTTCCGGTAGATATTCATGAATCTCAATTTCAGACATTATTCTTCTTCTTCTCCTCGATATTCGCACGTTGTTTCTTTAGCTTCAGAGTAGAAGAATTTGGTTCTCACATGTAATTGTTGCAGAGCCCTAAGTGGAATTGGTGGGCCCAATTGTTTCTAGTCGCGGTCGCACACAAAGAAACTCGATGGAGCATTCTAATAAGTTAAGGTAGGTTTTTTTTGGGTAAAATTAGTTGGGAAAATTGCATTTTTGGTCCTCTAAACTCTACATCCTCTTCATTTTTGGTCACCCGTATTTTTCTACAAATGAATACGGTCCTTTCACTCCTTTTTACTTACGTGGACACGAATTATAGGTAATTTGGCGACTTGGCGCACCAACCAACTGAACAAAAGTGCCAGACGAATCCAAACGGACAAAAGTCTCCAATTTCATATGCAAATCCCTAATTCTCAAAATCAGATAAAAAAATCCCTAATTTATGTCTCTCTTTCTCTCTTTGTTCTTCATACACATATATGATCATACGGTGTGTTCATCAGGCAGAAATTAACTACAAAGATCGACATGATGATGGCTTTGTACGGAGCTTAATTGAAGCTCTCTACAGAGCTTTATAAAGCTTTGATACAAATTAAAGCAAATTTGGAAGGACTTCTCATTTTCTAACTCAGATCAAAATCAAACATCAGAATTTTTGGCGTATAATAGCTTCTACTACATTTGTTTTTTGCTGCCAAACAAATAAGAATAATAACTGAGCTTGATCATCACATGTCACACTCAGGAGAAGAAAACCAGTGTTGCATTAGGTTGAATTTTAATTTACTATTGGGCGAATTAAATACGGACCCCCTCTTAAATTTGTTTATTATGAATTCGTTCCCCTTAAAGTAATAATTACAGAAACTACCTATCTTGTATGAAATCAATTAAAAAAACTCCCACGATTTGAATTTCCGCGACTTAAAACGTGGAAAAAGATAGATTTGTCCCTCTTATAATTTCAGATTCTTAGATGAGCCAAACGGTGTGATTTCATTATTAGTCCTTAAACTTTCATGTATTTAGTTTCAACCACCTAAAAAATTGCATTAAAGTCCTTAATTTTTTTTCTTTAGTTAACTTTTTCTTCCTTTCTTCTTCTTCTTCTTTAATTCTTCTTCTTCCTTTCTTCTTCTTCTTCTTTAATTCTTCTTCTTCCTCTCTAATCCTTCTTCTTCTTTTTGTTTTTAATTCAAAATCTTATCTCCGATCGGTGCAACAAGGCTGCTCTAGATCGGAGCTTGGCTGGTTGCTACGATATGGAGCAACCACTGGTCCGTGGCTGCTAGTCGGATCCAATCGAAGATTCTATCTTCGATCGGAGATATGTTAAAAAAAAGAAGAAGAAGAATTAATGAATAAGAAGAAGAATTAGTGAAGAAGAAGGAAGAGGAGGAGGAGGGAAGAAAAAGAAAAAAGAAAAATTAATTTTGGACCTTAACGCCGTGTTTGGCAAAGCCAAAAAGAAAGAAATGAATTAAATTGGGCAGCGAAATCTGATTATTTAGGAGTTTTTATAATTGATTTCGTGAAAATAGGGGTAAACGTTATTAGATTGCTCAATGAGGAGTGTTGATGTAATAAACCCTTTACTATTTGTTGTTGATATTTTGGAGGGAATTGTTCATCCATCCAAGCTATTTCCCTCACTTTAATGTGTGTTGGTGTGTGCCATTGATGATGTGTTTGGAAATGTGGAAGTGATGTGAAGGATGAGTTGGGGCTGATTTATGTGTTGGGATGGTGATAAAGATGTGTATACACTAATTCTTTCTATTGTACGAACGAACTATTGTACATGGCAAATTATACGCAACATAGAACTAAAAATGCAGAATGCGTCTAGCACGTGACCAAAAGTGAAGAGAACGTAGAGTTAGAAGACCAACTATGCAAGTTTCCTAAATTAGTAGTAGTAATAAATTAGGTTTTTGAATTCCTTATTATTCAAATCGATTTGGGGTCGTTCTTCTCAACTCAAATCTCAGCAACAATCTTATATAACCCTTGATTGATTGATTGATTGATTGATTGACTGAGTCTCTGAAATATCATGGCGACGACAGTGAAGAAAACCCTAACAATGATCCCCGGTTCCCACTACATACCCAAAGACGATCCCGGCGAGGACGCACACTTCTTCGACATCGAACACCAAGTCATCGGAGTTGCTGACGGAGTCGGCGGCTTGGGCACTGATTCCGGAATATACGCCAGATTACTTATGAAAAACGCCGCTGACATTCTCGCCGAAAACGGCCTTTCTTCCGGCTCAAAGCTGAAACCACTCCTTAACGACGCTTTCCTAAAGACCGTCTGGAAAGGTGCATCAACTGCTTGCTTTGTCTCACTCAGGGGAGCTACTCTGCACGACGTAAACTTGGGTGACAGTGGTTTTGTTCTCATCAGGGGAGAAGGGACAGGGAAGGTTGTCTACAGGTCCCCGATTCAGCAGTATTCCATGAACCATCCGTATCAGATTGGACAGGTTTCGTTGCCCGACGCGACGCCTGATGCTCTCGCGGAACATGTCAGTGTGCCGGTGAAATGCGGGGATGTGGTTGTCGTTGCTACGGATGGATTGTTCCATAACATGTTTGATGAACAGATCGAGGATGTGGTGCAGCAAGGGCTGAAGATGGGGCGTTCGCCTGAGGAGCTGGCTGTGACTCTGGCTACTGCGGCGAGGCGCAATGCGTTGAATGGGAGGAAGAAGAGTCCGTTCCAGGTGGCGGCGAACGAGGCTGGGATTAGCTTTCGTGGTGGCAAGTGTGATGATATCACGGTTGTGGTTGGTTATATTCGTAAGCCGGAAGTTAAAAGTGTCTCGAAAACTGACAACAAGAAGCTCAAGAATAAGAAGAAAGGGCACTAAGTTTTGTAGCTTTTTGTTTTTCTCTTGGTTCTTTTTGTCAAGTATTGAATTGGAAATTTGGAATCAAAAATTTAAGTTTATGAAGAATATGCATGTTTTGTTTGTTATTTCTTCTATGTTCAGTTCGATCTTTTATAAAGTTCGTTAATCAGATTATTGTAGTACTACTGTAAACCCTTTGCGTTGACAGCTCCCCTGCCTTCTGTAAGTTCAGCAGAATAAGAATGTGCAGGGCGACATACTGGGAATTATGAGATTGAGCAGGATATCGATATCCTGCAGGCCTGCATACCAGTGTCGACTGTCAGTTCATTATCTTCCTGAAATTTGTATGATGACAGCTTTTACTTCCATTATGCAGACAGACATGGAAAGTGAGCTGAAAGGTATAACCAAATGGTTTACAAAAGTTTTATCAACTGTTTCCATAGCTTATATTTGTGATACCTAGCATGATATATCTCTGTTGGCTCCTTGTGAACGATCTTACATATAAGAGGTGGAAATATTAATGAGAAATCATGTTCATTGTCACGTACACATGAAGTATCTATCGGTATATATTGCTCTAGACAGACTACGGAATGTTTACAGAAAATTTTACATTACCACAGATTGTTCTTCTGAATAAAAGAATCGATTCTTTATGCATATAACTTGATGCACCGTTAGTATAATTAGCCCTGTTTCATTGGATTGATGTTGGGATCAATTTTAGATCATATGAAGACTGTATAATTCGATCTGGATCTGGTATGATTACATTTGTACTTAGATTTGTAGTTTCAGCGAATTGAAGAATAAGCAGAATGACAGATATTCAGTTGTTTGATTTGAGTGCCTTTTTCATGCCAAGAACAAACAATTTTTTATCCCAAAAGCTAGGAATCGGTCCATCCTCGAATGCTGCTTCCTCGTACTAGTTGATTGCGTGACATGTCGATACTGTGTGCTTAGTTATTCATTTGTTTTGACACTAATGTCTATCATAAGCACATGTATGTAATGGTAAACCATAGCCGAACTCATCTTTTGTTCTCTATCATAAGCTTACAGAAAACAGAGAAACTGTGCTAATCAACGCAGAATCGTAATGCAATATTATTTTCATGTTACAGAAACTTGATGAATTCAAATATGATCCAGAAAAGCATTTACAAATACATGAATAAATCTAAAGAACCAAAGAATTATGTTTCCATTACAAGTAAGAAAGAGACTTAAGCACATAAAATTTCCATGTTCATATCTCCGTTCTCTATTAATTCGTCCAGCCAGTTGTTATCTTCATCAGCAGTAGAATTCTCTATTAATTCGTCAGGACAGTTCTTGTCTTCATCAGCAATACAATTCTCTATTAATTCGTCCAGCTCCATCCAGTTATCTTCTTCATGAGCAGCAGAATTGTCATCGGATGATGGATGAGTTGGCACATGTTGATCAAACGAGGCTGTTTTCGTTGTCGCTCCACTGTTCTCAAAACAGTCATCATAGATCCTGGGAACTTCTTGCATGCTACTGTCTTGATTCTGATCTTCTTGACACCAGGTTGTGGGCTCCAGGCCACTAGCAATCGACATTGTCTCTCCAACCTGGCCATCATAAATAGGAAGCCCTGATTGCATACTTTGTGTTCCTGGCATCTCATAAACTGGAGGAGATTGTAACTGATCGAACGAACCCATATTACAACTATCAAGCACGCCTTCGGCTCCACTGTTCCATCCAACATTATAGGATGCGGCTAAATTACTGTTCCAACCATCAGCATCACTAGTCTGTTGCTGCTGCTGATCTTGAAACACAGAGCATTCTAATTCACTCGGATCCCATGTGTTCGAGTATGGTGGCAGGAGGGCTAGTTGTCGACCAACGACGTTTTCCTGTTCTTTCAATACAAGCCTTCTTCCTAGCCATATCACCAGCATCTTCAAGATCCGAAGACGATTTCCTTTTCCTGTCGACCGCCTCATCAACAACAACAACATCATCTTGTTCATCGTACTCCACCGAAACCTTACACAAGACCCAGTCAGTTTCTGGAACCATCGAATACTCGTGCAGCATCCATTTACCCTTGTCGCCGTTCGCCTCTGCCTCTCCATCCTGGTCCTTGATCTTAAAAGTAAAACTCGTTTTGTTACCAATAACTTGTTTATTCAGCTTGATCTGTTCGTTCTTGGCATGACCGCTCCATGTACCCGAACCTGCCGCTCTTTTAGCATGACGACGATGATACCTGTGATTCTTGGTGCCATCACTGACATACACTAACTTGGAGAAAGCATATATACTCTCTTCTTCTTGTTGTTCTTCTTGTCTGACACATGTTCGTAGTTCCAGAGAGGATGATCTTTTTCGAAAACCTCCCATGGGAGTTGTTTGCCGCCTAAAATCTGTCGTCCATCGTCCAAGATAGGATTGCAGGGCCACGTCGGGACATCAACACCGTCCACCTTGTTACGGAGGAAATAGCTGACGAGTTCAGTATCAGATGGTACGAATCTGTAACCTACGCCGAGCATCGTCGGAAAGGACATTGTAGGTAGCTTCTGTACGTATCGAGCTCTAGGATTTGTGTTAAGATTACCTTCGCACCGACCTAAATATAGGTCACCATCAGATAGTCGTCATGTGTCATTAAATTCAATCTGATCCATCCGTTTCGATTCAAAGTTATTATACTTAATTTTTAATACGATTGATTAAAATTTTATTGCTTAATAATAAAAAATTACTAGAAAATACAGATTGACCATAGTACCCTAATGTTATAACTACTTTTTATTAAATCATAATTAATTTTATTTTAATTCATATACCGATTGATTCATATACATAATGATTCTTCCAGTAATTTTATTCAAAATGGATTGAAGCGGAAATCGAAATCACTCCAGGTATATATTGCCATGAATATGGCAGGAGACTAATTAATTAATCATGATAAAATCATGATCAAAACTTCCATCGTTTAGAATGGAACCAGTCCATGTTTCATCCTCTCTTATTGCGTTTTCCGAGCCTTCCCTGCCAATTTTGTGACTAATTCAATTACATGTTACGGATAATTATGAATGTAACAAGAGTTTATCTCTTTATTAGTATCATATGTTAGATACAATTCTAGTTAGACACATTCTAGATAGACTCTAGAGATACT
>JAQRGC012160708.1:0-10296 GCA_028659135.1 Plantago lanceolata
TGGGTAGTATTGAATGCTTACTTTAATGCATGGAAGTATGGGCCTTATATAGGCATACCAATTGTACTCTCATCCATCTCTAGGATTACGCCAAGTGTACGCCTTTCATGGTGCCACCTACATATGCATGTACAAGATAAGAGGTTAATGGGATTTTAGGCCCAAGCCCAATCAAACCCTAATTAGGGCAGCACACCCTAGTAAGGGCATTTTGGACTTTTCATAGCCTTCCGTACAAGTACTGGAACATCCTGTTATCGTAATGTCCGGCCTGTATCATTGGTCCGGACACACAGAATGTCTTCTGAGATAGCTATAGTTTCAAGGGTTACATCCGCTCCTCTAATACACAGTCCGGCCTTGTGGCTATGTCAGACGTGAGGCATGGTATTTAGGAGGTTATGTCGGACCTTTACATAGACCGGACCTTACTCCAAGGTCTATGACAGTTGGACTCTCCTATAGCATTATAACTTGTCATTTGGTTCCTAGGTCTCTTGATGAGACCGGACGTACTATGTTTAGTACTTAGGAATGCAATGCTTAAGTGCTTATACCGTAGTTCGCCTTAGGACATGCCATTGTAACGCACTTAACGGATTGGACATGATTTTACACCATCATATGTCCCCTTAGTTTCCAAGTATCTTAGTAGAAGATAGTTGTGGGACTATTGTCTTAAGGTCGGACATCGTTTCCTCTTGGTGAGGTGTCCGACGCCCAATGGTGAAAAGAAAAAGTTTTTTGGTCCGGGTCCTTTTTACACTTCCATTCGTATCCCCTATTCCCCCCCCTCTTTTTTGTAAGTTTGAGAGAAATCTCAAACTTGCAGAAAAGAGGTATTTTTGTAAGGGATATGAACGTTAGATAAAAAAGGACGGGTCCGTCTGACGTCATGTCCGGCTGGTATTTTTTTGGCACATTTCCCAATGTGTTGTGCCCGGTCTTGGGATAAGATGTTGACTTTCTGAAGCGCTTTTAATGCGTTGCCTGCTGTCCTCATTGACGGTGACCCATTAATGTGCCAATTTCTGAGGGGTAAATGTTGATTTACCCTAGGGGTAGTTTGGTAACTTACTGGGCACTGTTCATTGTGACCGTTGGGATTTGCCACGTGGCACTCTCTGAGCAGAGGATTAGTGATGTGACGTTTCGTATTCCGGAAGTGCCCCTCTATAAATAGGGTTTTACTACTGTAAAATCTTCACTTTACGCATTCAGAGTTTTTAGAGAGAGAAATATTTTAGAGAGATATAGAGAGAGAGAGCTTTTCTTAGCAAGATTCTGCTAAGTGTTGGAAGAGTGTTTCGCCAGACCGGACGTAGAAAGACGTGCAGCGGACCTCTCAAGTTTTTTTTATCCTTTTCTCAAGTAAGTTCTCTGCTCTGTCGGACTCTTCTTTTTAGTATTATTTTGTTTGTCTTCGTAATATCTTTCCTGTAGATAGGAATAGTTGCCCATATATGCATATTCCCCTTAAGTCTGGACTCTTCTGAACCAAAGAAAAGATTGGTATGATCAATCTTGTAGACTTAATAAAATACCTTAAACGGACCTCGGACATCCAAATTCTCAATCCTTAACGTCATTATTTTCTTCGTAGGATGTCCGAGCGTGTAATCGACCTGACCAAGGAGTCTGGTGAACCTGAGAAGATCATTGCTACTGATTGGGTAAGCTCTGCTGAGGAGGAATAAACCACTGACTCGTCGGACTCTGATTCGAGTAGTAGCAGTGATTCAAGCTCGTCCGATGGGACTAGTAGTGAGTCCGGTGAGGATTTGACAGATGAGAATGAAGACAAGAAAGATGCCGAAGAGAACCAAGAAGATGCTGAAGAGGAGCGATCCGTGAACGGTGAAGGGAGAGAGTTCGGTGGAGTTGAAGTAACGGACAAGTCATCTTCAAGATCGTCTATTCCTGTGAAGGAAAGAATCAGGAGATTATCCGTCCGTAAAGGCGGGTCTCTTCGCGTTCCGTTGGAGACTAAGAACGTAGTGACCGAGATTGGTCATCCCACTGTCGAACGTCCTCCGAAGTATTGTGTAAAGGCGGGTTACTAAGAACGTCTTCGCGTTCCATAGTATTGTGTAAGGTTATTAAGGTTGAGCCTACACTTGAGAATTTCAAATTACTTCACTTGATTGGCACTCCGCCGAAGACGTCGGAGATGTACTTTTTTAATGCTCGCCCTTCCTATGCTTATTTGAGGGATACTCCTTCAACTTTGGGTATCCGGTGGTGGCGTAGATTCTTCTACGTCTGGTATGCACTGAAGGAAGGTGAGCCTAAAGAGAATCGGAAGCAGTTCAACGTCTTGAAACATTTCATTCGGACCAAGATTCCAAAGTACACTCCGGAGAAGGGTGATATTCCCATCTGGATGCAAGGACTCCATAAAGACAATAGGGAGAAGAAGTACTTTTCCGGTTGATGGTGACTCAACCGATCCCCTATTTGGCCGGTCTTACTCCGGAATGTTTTTGCAACGATATACATAACTTTGGTAGTTACGTCGGAATCTTCTCTTTCGCACTTGCATGTTTCCTTGATTTTTTTGCTAACTTTTTTGATAATTTGTTTGTGCAGATTACTGGTTCTCGTACGGAATGGCGGAATATCTGGCATTGAAGGATGAGGTAATGGCTGCCCAGACTCAAGAGATCTTAGACAAGATCCGGGCAAAGAGAATCGAGGTTCAGGCCACTCTCCCCGGACCTCATCCCAAGAATTTGGCCAAGCACAAGTTGGAGAAAGAGGCCCGGGAGAAGGCGGGCAAGTCTCCTCAGAAATTAGAAGTGCCGAGTAGAGGCAAGACCAGCAAGGGGAAAAAATCTAAGGAAGAAAAGGCCAAGGAGAAGGCCGAGAAGAAGGAGCTCCGGAAGAAGGAGAAAGCTGAAAGGAAGGCGGAGAGGCGAATCCACAAAAGGAAGAGGTCCGAGAAGGACGAAGAAGAAGAAGAAGATGAGGAAGAACCCTCAAAAGATGACGCTGGTCCGGAGGAGGATGACCAGGACGTCGATCATCACAGTGAGGATGCACATGATGAGCCTGTGAGTGAAGGATAGGGTCGCAGTGACCGGGAGGTTGACACCGGAGCTGGTGGATCCGGGGTAAAAAATGATGAGGTGCCTCCTTCTCCGACCAAGATGGAGTTATTGAGGAAGCTTGGTGTGGATTTCAAGATGGTCAAACGGATCAAGGAGATGGATCCGGTTGTCCGCAACGAAAAAGTTGCTGAGATGGGCACTGAGGTAAATATGTTATAATTTGTTCTTACGTTTCTGATATCCGGAACCTCATTTTCTTCCATGTATATCTAACTTGTTCCTTTGCAGATTCTGGCTTTGTCCATTGCTTTGGACGAGCTTGAGTCCGAGGGACAGGCTGAGAAGTCTGAAGTGGACAGCCTCAAGAAGGAGCTGCTTGATACTAAGGTGGAGGTGGCCATTTACGAAGGCCGGTGGAAGCTGGCGGAGAACCGGGCCATATTGGCGGAGGAAGAGCTCCAGAAGTTGAGGATTTCCTTGGCCGACACTCAGAAGCAGTTGAAGGTGGAGCATGAAGAAAAAGAGTTCTACAAAGAAGCTTCGCAAACCTTCCTTTCCGATATTGTCCGGGCCAAGGATTTTCTGATGGACAAACTCAAGACCATCCGTCTGGACTCTGCTCGTGCCTTTATGGATTCTTGGGCTTACAAGACTGCCCGAGAGACGGATGTTAAGGCCGAAAGGGAAGCCGGTTTTGCTGCTGCAATTGGTCAAGTGGACCTAAAGGATGGATTCCAGCAGGGGCGAATCTAGCAACAGAAGGTTTGTCCCATACCAAGTATCCGATGGGTGTGGAAGTTCCGCCTCCTAAGATACCGAACAAGGTCTTCTATGGAGACGAATTTGTGGAACTTGTTGAAGTGGCCCAAGGTGCTGAAAAGAAAACTCACAGGGGTCCGTTCCTTCCTAATTTTGTGCCCAACTTCCTTCGTCACTTGGTGAAAGCTTCGTTCGACGACTTTGAGGACTTCCACAAGAGGTGTTTTTCCCTGCCTGCTCCGGTCTTAGGCATGCCGGACAATTCCGACATATATGGTATACTTCGAGAGGAGACTTTGGCTGATGAAGCCCGGATTGCTGCTGCTCATGCCAAGGAGCAGGAGGAAAAGAGGAAGGCTGAAGGTAGTCCCAAAGATCAACCATCCGACAATACTCCTGCTGCTTAATTCCGGAGTATGCTCCGATTAAAGTAACAATGGCTAGTTTTGTCCGGAGTATGCTCCGTGTACTTGTACATAACAATGTTTTTTTAGAGCCTCTTTTGCTATTTAAGTACTTGTCTAAATTTTATTGTTTTTTACTCGTCTTTACTTGTTTGAAACAAAGGTAGTTTTGCCCGATCAAAGGTTGTCAGATTAAAACGAGTAAATCAATCACAATAAATCATAAGTAATTTCAAAAGGAAAAGTAGTTGTATTGATTCAATCGGGAAACCAATTATTACAACTACGAGCATAGATTGCCAAGGTAGTTTTGGACTTTTCTAAGTGGCCACAAGTCGGCGGACTTAGAAACAGAGGTACCGAAACTAAGAACTTACTTTAAAAAAAGGAAATGGTCTGAGACCATCATCGGACAAGTTTGCAAGTAGCCATTCTGAATGGTACTTCGAAAACTTCTGGGGTCCGGAACAAAAGACTTCTTTCTTTCAAAAAAGGAAACATACAGATCATATGGTCGGAACACTTCATTGAAACTTCAGGAATTATACCTCTGAAGGTTCTGTCCGTTCCAAGGTTGACGGAGTGGCTTTCCATCTTCTTCCAAATCATAACTTCCATTCACATGGGCGCCAACGATCTTGTAAGAACCTTCCCATTTTCCTTGAAGCTTTCCCGGATGACCCAGGATGTCAGCCCTTGTCCAAACTAAATTACCTACTTGAAATTCCTTGGGGCGGACATTCTTATTGTAGGCTCGAGCAAAAATAGCTTGGTATCGGAGTATGTTGGCCAGAGCAGTACTCCTTTTGGTTTCTAGAGTATCAAGATCATGCATCCGGGCTTCATGGTTATCCGCTGGCTGGTATCCCTGGATGCGGAGTGTCTCGATCACTGTCTTTGCCGGAATTACAGCCTCTGAACCATAGACTAGACTGAAAGGAGTATCCTGTGTAGCTATCCGAGCAGTCGTCCTGTATGCCCACAAAACTCCATCAAGGTCGTCGGCCCATCCTCCGGACGCTTCTGAAAGTCTTGTTTCAATTTGTTTGACAATAGTTCGGTTGGTTACTTCTGTGTGTCCGTTGGCCTGAGGATATCCAACGGAAGTAAACCTTTGCTCAATCTTGAGACTCTTGCACCATGCTTTCATTTTCTGGCCATAGAATTGTGACCCATTGTCGGACACAAGGACCCTTGGTGCTCCGAATCTGCAAACTATGTTTTTCCACAAGAACTTCCGGACCGTGGTCTCGTCAATCTTGGCAACTACTTCTGCCTCAACCCACTTGGTGAAGTATTCAACCGCCACTATAAGGAATTTCTTTTGATTTTTTCCTTTTGGGAAAGGTCCGACAATGTCGATGCCCCATTTATCAAACGGACAAGTGATGTTGGATGCCTTCATCGGGACTGTTGGCTGATGGGTTGCATTGGCGTATTTCTGGCACTCTAAACACTTCCGGACATACCAGACACAATCCTTGTCCACTGTGGGCCAGTAGTATCCCAGGCGGATAACTTTCATTGCGAGTGCCCTAGCTTCGGAGTGGTTGCCGCATTCTCCATCATGCAATTCCTCCAACACTGTTCGAGCCTCTTGAGGATCCAAACAACGCTGCTCAATTCCTCTGTAGGATCTTCTGTAAAGATCATTTCCTCTGAGGAAATACCTTAGTGATCTTTGTTGAATCCTTCTGGCTTCATTCTTATCGTCCGGAAGAATTCCGTTGGACAGATATTTGGCAATGTCATCTCTCCATCCAGGTCCAAAAGTAATAGCTAGCACTTCCGGTGTGTCAATGACAATTGATGGGACTCCTAGACTCATTAAGATGACATTCCTTGTATCAATGGCCCCTGCGGCGGATGCGTATCTTGCCAATGCATCTGCCCGGTCATTATTGTCTCTGGCGAACTTGGTGAGAGTGAACTGTTCAAAGTTCTTGATCTCTCTCTTCAACATAGCCAAATACTTGGTCATGGATTTATTCTTGGCCTGAAATACCCCAGAGAGATGCGATTCCACCAGTTGTGAATCTGTGAAGGCTTGAATCTTCTTGACTTCTAATGACTTGGCCATTCTCAACCCTACAAGTAAGGCTTCATATTCTGCTTCGTTGTTGGTGAATTTGAAATCAAGGGTGATGGCATATTCCAACTCTGCTCCGGAAGGGCTTTTGAGAAAAACTCCGATTCCTCCAGATCGTCCGTTAGATGACCCATCGACGGTGAGCGTCCTTAAGTCTCCGTGATTTACCAAAGGCTTGTACTTTGGTGCTTCAACATATTTAGATATCTTGGGTAGAGGTTCTTCATACTCTTCTGGTTCCGGAGTATCCTCATTGGTGATTGTGAACTTGTTGGTCACCTTGTGGGGTTCGGATACTGCATTGATCTCATGATCTGCCTCAATCATCTGAATGTCGTTGATCCCGGATGTGAGACTTAACATATCCGGATCTTGATTGTGATCATGAGGAGGTTTCTCATCATCTTTTCTGTCCGGGTAGCCTGCCAGAAAATCTGCAATAACTTGAGCTTTCTTTGCAGTAGGAGCCTGGTAATCAGTTTCATGCTTGCTGAGTTCTATTGCCCATTTTGCCAATCTTCCGGACTGCTCGGGTCTTCCCAATACTTGCTTTAATGGTTCACTGGTCAACACAATGATCTTGTGAGACTTGAAGTAAGGTTTCAGCTTTCTTGCGGTATGCACCAGGGCATAGGCGAATTTTTCAATATCCAGGTACCTTGTCTCTGCTCCGGACAAGGCTTGGCTCAAGTAGTAGATGGGTTTGTGTTCACTGTCTTGTATCCGGACTAGAACTGAACTTATGGCATCTTCACTCTGGGCTAAGTAGAGATAGAGTGGTTCGGACTCTATTGGTTTGGAGAGTAGAGGCGGACTCGTGAGGTACTGCTTCAGATTTTCAAACGCTTGTCTGCATTCTTCTGTCCATTCAAATTGTATATTCTTCCGAAGTACTCTGAAGAACGGAAGGTTCTTTTCAGCTGATCTTGAGATGAACCGACTCAGTGATATAATCTTTCCCACAAGTTGTTGTACCTCCGCTAAGCAGGTCGGATGTGGCAGATCTTGGATGGCTTTGATCTTCTCCGAGTTTGCTTCAATGCCTCTTTCAGTAACCAAGTAGCCTAAAAACTTTCCTCCCTTGACTCCGAACGTACATTTTGCCGGATTGAGTTTCATGCCGTACTTTCTGAGGATGGAGAAACACTTGGTGAGGTGAGCAATGTGGTCATCTTCAGTATTGCTTTTGACGAGCATATCGTCCACATATACTTCCATGTTCTTTCCAATCTCTTCTGCGAACATCTTATTGACTAGCCTCTGGTAAGTTTCTCTGGCGTTCTTCAATCCAAATGGCATGACCACAAAGCAGTAGAATGCTCCGGCTGCAAAAAAGGCTATCCGCTCTATGTCCTCCGTGGCCATCCGGATTTGATAAAATCCTTGATATGCATCCATAAAACTGAGGAGAGCACATCCTGCAGTAGAGTCCACTAGTTGATCTATCCGGGGCAGCGAGTACGGGTCCTTCGGACAGTATTTATTTATCCTTGTGAAATCGTTACACATCCTCCATTTTCCTCCTGGTTTCTGGACTAGGACTACGTTGCAAATCCAGTTAGAGTATCGAACCTCTCTAATGTGTCCGACCTTCAGGAGTTTGTCAACTTCGGCTTTGATGATTGCATCTTCTACAGCTCCGAAGTCTTTCTTTTTTTGATGGATGTGTGTGATCTTGGGATCCATATTCAAACGGTGGACTGCCACTCGTGGATCTATGCCGGTCAAATCATCGGTTTTCCAGGCGAAAACATCTGCATTTGCTTTGAGGCATGAAATCAAGTTGATTTCCACTTCAACCTTCATTTCTGTTCCGATCCGAACTTTCTTCTCCGGATCCCTCGGATCAATTTGTATTTCCTTAATTGCTTCTTTTGGTTCAAGTTTGCTATCTGAGCCAAACTTCTTCTTCTGATATGGGGCCGCAGTAATTGGGGGGGATTACTTTGAAATCTTCTAACTCCATAACGCCATGATGTTTTGGTTTTTCGGTATGACAGGGCTTCCGGACAGAATGTTTGAGCATGAAAATCCCTCCATGTGGAATCACATGTGGTCCATCCCTGTTGCTTTCTAGGGGCGCAATTGGAGTAGACATCCTTCTGGTGGACATTGTGTAGCATTTCCAAGCTTCAACAATGTTACCAACTTCCTGGCCCACGCCATGTACGGTAGGGAATTTGATCCGGTTATGAAAGGTGGATGGGATGGCTCTGAACTGGCGGATCCATGGTCTTCCGAAGAGTATGTTGTAATCAAAGGGAGTATCTACAACAAGGAAGGTTATGTTGTGTGTTGCCATAACTGGGGCTTTTCCCATGGACACTGGTAGGACAATGCATCCTAAAGGTTTGATTTCATTTCCTTTAAAACCTGTCAAGTTACTGACCACACTTTGTATCGTCGAGTTTGGTATTCTCATTCGACCCAAGGTGTCCGATGAGATGATGTTGGCGGAGCTTCCTCCATCAATTAAAGCACGATTAATAGTGAATCCACTAACAGTGAGAGAAATGACTAATGGGACGCCCGGAGGCATGGTGTCTCCTCCTCCCGCTGTTTTCTGAGGGACTTCACTTTCATGGAAGGTTATAACGTTGGTTCCTGGTGGGATTTCCGGACCATAAGCAACGTTAAAGACCTGTAAGTTTCTTGCAGTTCTTTCTCTAGCGTTCCGACTGTCTCCGCCTGTCGGTCCTCCTGCAATATAGTGAATAACTCCTCCTTGTGCTGGGTTGTCGTGGTATCCGGAAGGTGGAGGCGGAAGTGCTTGGACTTGATCGGAATTTCTTTCTTGTCGTGCTTGTTCCATCCTGTCATGTCTGGACGCCTCGCAAACATTCACAGCGAAGCCATCGAGGAGTCGGTTTCTCGCATAGTGCTCTACTTCGTTCTTGAGGAAGGAGCACTTCTCAGTGGTATGCCCTCTTCCTTTGTGGAAGTCGCAGTACTCATTGGATGTCCGAGATTTTTTGGAGTCGGGTATCGACCTTGGCCATCGGATGTCATATCCTTTGCTAGTGAGGTAAGCAAGGATCTCTGTTCTGGGGCGAGTAAGTGGAGTGTACTCACTATACCTATCCGGCGGGTTTCGCCCGTCCTCTCTGTCCGGTCGGTTACGATCCTGGAACTTTTTTTTTCTTGTTTTCGAAGGCTTTCTTGGGTTCTTCCTGATGATCAAGTTTGTCGGTAGGATCAGTGTCCATAGGTTCCGCTTGATCATTCAGGGCCTTTCCCTTTCCCTTGTTCTTGTCTTCTATCTTCCGTATAGGCAGATTCTTATGGAAATCCTCCGTGTAAACAATCTTTTCGTAAATTTCCTCTAGCTTCTGCTCAGTGGTTATTTTCTCTTCGGACAGGAGGAATCTTAGGCGCCGGTTGGTAGTGTTAGCATAGAGTTGTGTCACACGGACTGCTACAGAGTGCTTTTCCACCTCATCCACTGCCGTTGAGAAGCGGATGAGAAAATCTCTGACATCTTCATTCTTTTCCTGAACTATGGAGCCGAGGTAGCTGACTGGTCGCTTCCTCTTCACTGAGCGTTCGAACCTTTAGAGAAACACATCCACTAGTTGGGAGTAGGATTTGATGGATCCTTCCTCGAGAGATGACCACCAAGTTAGAGCTTCAGGTTTGAGTGTTGATGGAAAGATTTTGGCCAGCATATTCTCATTGTGTCCGTGACCCTCCATCCGGGTCTCATATAGAGTGAGATGGGACCGAGGATCATTATTCGGATTATACTGTTGTAGAATCGGAATGGTGAGCCCATGCACAATCTTCTCATTCCTGATCTCTTCGGACAAAGGGTTGTTGTGACGTCCGTTAGGAGCTGTTCTTGCTTCCAGAGTGGCCTTCATTTGGGCAATGGTTGCTTCCAGGGCCAGCTATCTAGCTTCAAATCCGTCAGGGATAGCACTTCCTTGGTTCCCTTGTGGCGGAGGCTGATTCTCAGCGGTCCTCTCTCTTGAATGAACCTGTACTGGATTATGGA
>JAQRGC012161073.1:0-10897 GCA_028659135.1 Plantago lanceolata
ATCAATATAATTTGGGAGGGAATTAATAAACGGGCAGGTTGTAAACGATTGGGTTGTAATTAACAAGTGCGTGTTCTCGAATTATGAGCCGAGTACTTTTTTTGTGAAATTTATATAAGTTGAGTACCTTAAGTGCCAAAAAAAAAGTTGAATCTCCTTTGTGCCAAAAACATGAAAGTTCGGTACCTTTTAAACTAAAAACCCTAAAATTAAACCTGCAAATGGTTATGAGTTTCAAATTTCAAACACTCATAATGAATTTACACTCAGTTCTAATCTTCTTTTCCCTAATCTAAGGCCTAAGCAATTCCTTAATAAAGTTTGTTTCCAAATGCGATTTTCCCTAATCAATTCATCAAATCCCATTACTAAAAAAATTCAACATCGACCAAACAAAATACCCACAATACCCCTAAAGAAGACTTGATCTTTCTATTTTCTTTCCCTCCCTATTTTCCCATTTCCATCTCCCACTTTCCCATGACATAGAATAGATAGTCTCCTCCCCTTCCCACCATGCTTCCCTCCTCCACCAAGCAACCACCACCGGCCGACCACCGTGCCCTCCTCCAGTCCATCAAATCCCGCATCTCCCCTCACCACTTCCTCTGGCTCGCCGCCACCATCTTCCTCCAGCTCCTCATCATCGCCCTCCTCAACCGCGCCTCCGATCCTACACCCCTCCCCTCCACCCACCTCCTAAACTTCCAGTCCCACGATGACCCCACCACCACCACCACCCCTAATCCCCCAACCAAGCCCCCCACTGATGTCATCCCCGTAACAGAACACCAAGAAGAAGATGACGTCGTCACAGCCACCACAATTCACCAAGAAGAAGATACACCAGCCACAAGCACAAAAGGCCATGATGAAGATGACGTCGCCTCCACCAATGATCACCCCGAAGATGACGTCACCGCCACCAATACACCGGGAACGGAACAACAGGAGAACGAGGTCACCGCCACCAATACACCCGACACAAAGAACCACGATGAAGATGACGTCACCACCACCGATACACCAGTTACAAGTACAAAAAAACTGGATGACGGCGACATCACCGCCACCACCACGGATCACCCTGAGGATGACGTCACCCCTACCAATACACTGGTTATGGAACACGCCAATACACCGGTTGAAAATAACCGCGATGAAGCTGACGTCACCACCCCCACCACCGCAAATACAGAAGGTGACCAGGATGCCGACGACACGTGCCCGAACGGGAGAGTCTACGTCTACGAACTCCCGCCGCTCCTAAACAAGGACCTGCTCGCGAACTGCCACGACCTGGACCCGTGGGCCTCCCGGTGCAACGCAGTCTCCAACGACGGGTTCGGCCCACCCGCCACCGGCCTGACCCAGATAATCCCGGCCAACCTAACATCCTCCTGGTACTGGACCGACATGTACGCGGCGGAGGTCATCTACCACCACCGCATGCTCAACCACCGCTGCCGCACAACCAACCAAGACACCGCCGCCGCCTTCTACATCCCGTTCTACGTCGGCCTGGCAGTCGGAAAGTACCTATGGTACAACTACACGTCGCACGACCGGGACTTCCACAGTATCGAGATGCTGAAGTGGGTTAGTGGGCAACCGGGTTGGAGGAGATCCAACGGGTCGGATCATTTTATCATGTTGGGTCGGCTGACGTGGGATTTTAGGAGGCAAACGGAGAGTGACAAGGAGTGGGGAACGAGTTTCGTGTACATGCCGTTGATGAAGAACGTGTTTAGATTGACTGTGGAGAAGAATCAGTGGGATCAATTGGAGGTTAGTGTGCCCTACCCGACCGCGTTTCACCCGAGGTCCGGGTCCGAGATCCGACAATGGCAGGATCTTATTCGGAACAGGTATGTTAAAGGCTATGTTTTTTCACCTTCAATTCAATACCGGTCATTTTCATTAGTTCGGTCCAGTTCAGTTTAGAGTGTGTCAATCGAACCGGTTAATGATAACTTATTAAGAAGTGTTATTTGCCGTGTCGCTTAGAAGAGAAAAAGATCAACTTTTATTTTGATTGGTTGAGATTATTAGTAAGATGAGAATATTGGGATTAGGGTATGAATGTGACATATTTGAGCGTGATTTCTAAGCAATTTGACACCAATGGTGTCATTAAATATCATTTCCTAAATTCGACGGTATCTTCACACTGATTTGTGATTGATCCAATTTTTAATCAATCACTAAAAATGTCATAATGAAATAAAAATAGATTAGTTTTTCTATTTTTAACAATAGTTTTAAAGTAATTAAATTACAAGGTGCATCAATTTTATTTTCTGTTATATTCATAATCAAAGAAACAATAGAAATGTGATTATGGACTCTTTCATTTAATGCATTTCGATTTCTATTTGAACATGTATTTGAAATGCATATCCGTTAAGTTTAGGTTAATTTAGTTCAAAAACTCTAAGTCGAATGAAACGGAGCAGGCCAATGAGGCCTAGCTCACTTGGTTAGGTTGAGGTGCCATGACTCTTGAGGTCATGGGTTCGATTATTTCTAGTTTATTACTAGTTATGTATGTCCGATTTATGATAGATATAGAATTGATATATTAGTTGACGATGTATGATCCGATGTAATATCGATATTCTAAAAAAAAAAAAGAATGAAACGGAGCATAAGATTACTTGATTTATTTTTCAGTACTTGATTAGTAGTAGCAAACAGAACAGAATTAAGGAAACAGAGCAATTATTGCATTCAGGCATAGTTTAGCAAATGATTGAATGATTGTTTGTTTTTAACTCTGAAACAGGAAGCGTTCAAGCTTCTTTTCTTTCGTTGGCGCGACGAGGAAAAAGATCAAGAACGATTTCAGGGGACTGCTAATGAGCTACGCAAAGAAACAAGCAAAATCGAACCCTGTTCGTGTCGTAGACTGCTCAATCGAGCGATGCTACGATGGTGCGCCTGCAATACTCGAAGCGTTCCTCGACTCAGATTTCTGCCTCCAGCCGAAAGGAGACGGATACACGCGGAGATCAGCGTATGACTGCATGTTGGCAGGTTCGATTCCCGTGTACTTCTGGCGAGGCAGCTTTGACTACCAGTTTGAGTGGCACTTGCCTAAGGCTGCCGAGACTTACTCGGTTTTTATAGATCATAACGTCGTTAGGAACGGAACGTCTGTTATTACGAAGGTTCTGGAGAAGTTTAGCAAAGAGGAGGTGAAGAAAATGAGGGAGACTATTATTGATTTCATGCCTAGGTTCTTGTATTCTACGTCTGATGCGGATTTAGGCGGTGTTTGGGACGCGTTTGATATTACCATGGATCAGGTTTTGAGGAGGTTTAAGGAGCAAAAGATGGTAGCTAAACAAGATCAGTGATGAGGGTCCGATTTATTAAATGCTAAGGGACCAAATACTCGTATCATGAGGGTGTTACATATTGATCCCGCATATTATCAAGGGAGTGGGAGTATACCTGAGATTTGTTGTATTCTTGATGATTTTTTTGTTCATTTATTATTAAAAACACACACATACAAAGAACTGGAAGAACATTTACACAGTGTTGGAGATTGGAGCCTACAAGAAGAATATATGATTGATTATAAGCTTCTTTTTGTTGTCTGATTTTGTCAAGTGTTCTTTCCTTGTCACAAGAGGCTTCTCTTCTATATAATACTCAGCACTTGGTTTTGAATAGTATTTGTCAAGTTTGTCATATTGGTGAGTCAGTGAATGTGATCCTCCAACAAGAATTCAACAGGCATTAATTTACTGAGTAGAACCAAGTACATTGCATGATTGGTTAAGTACTTGGTTTTAAAAGTGATGGAGTACTTAGTTTATGAGTATTGTATAAGGAAGATTTGAAGTTGGAACATGATTGACATTAATTTATGACTTTGGTTGTTGAGTTTGTGTGTAACCAATCACTTAACTTGATTGGCGCAATCACTTAACTATGAACACTTTATAGATGAGGCATGCAGTTGGATGCATGTGACCAAGTCTATAGATACATAAGTCCGTCATTTTCGATTGAACTCAAATCTTTACCTTTAAATATCGTATATAGCGAAATATAAAATATGTGATGATGTTGAACTTGAAATACTCCTAACTCCTCTAATAAAGTGATCAGGAACAAAATTCAGTTTTTTCCGTCATAATAAAATGAGTAGGGGCTTTAATTTTTCTTTACTTTTTTTTTTTTTTTATGGAGTAGTTCATTTATTTATCAAATTAGTCTGTACAATTCTTGTTCAAGAGGTTGTCCCACTATCCGAGTCGATTCCTCGTGTACATCATTATGAATACAAGTCAAAAGCTAAGCCAATACGGTAGTGTCCCAGACCCGATAAGTCACCCGATGTGAGTGAGAATCATGGTAAAATTAGTTCATTCCTAAACAAACTACTAGCTAGCTTTTGCAAGGAAATCCGTCGTGATAGTTCCTTCGCCATATGTGTCTTGAAAGAGTACGTCTTCAAAACTTGCGCTCAAAGCCTTGATGTCTTCCACCAGCTTTATAGCTTGTCGAATCGGCTTGACATCCCTGCACAAACAAAACAAATAAATAACAGATTTCGTCTTTGCTACAGCACGATGTTGTGCCTCATGGTGCATTAAGAGTTGTACCTTAATTATACCATATGTTTCATATGTTGTACTGTACAACACGCTAAAGCACCATGAGACACAACAGCGTGCTGTAGCAAAGAATAGACCGAAATAACACGTTGAGAATCTATCCGTACAACTGTCTAGCAGGGGTTTTAATTGCAGTATCATCAGAGTATATGAAACTATAAGAATACACCAAGAAATGTCTTAAATAATTAAAAGAAAAAGCACCAATAAAGTATTTTTTTTTAGATGCCATTCGTGGCAATCAACAAGCTGGCAAATAAAAACAATTTAATTTAATAGTAATATTTAGGGGAATAAATTTAAATACATAATTTAATCTTGTAGCCGTCTTATTTGGATACATGGTTTGTTTTGCAGCAGTGCTTTGTATCATTCAAGTTTTGAGTTGATTAGTGGAAAGTAGTAGACTAGTAGTGGTTGATCAGTAACTTTCACATTTTCGTTTTTGTATAAAAAATAACTACAGCTTCGCCCAGGTACATCATTTCGCTTCTTAAGGTGGATATATATTTAATACTTTTGTTAGTCAATTCAACTTTGATTATAAGGCTAAGTGTAGTTTTCTTTCTTCTAATGTTGGATGTTAACGACTCTTCTTAGCAAAACAGTGTAAACCTCAGCCAATTTGGAATTCATGTGTTTATATTAGAAATGAATAATTGGCAAGATTTACAAGATAACAGAATATACCCCGATCGAAAGTTCATGTCAGTTCAACCTAGGTCAAGGAATACCAGACCTCTACACTAGGTCTATGACTCCGTGTAAAGCCCACACAAAACTACATTATGCTTAGCCTGTCTAAACATGTAAAGGGCATGGCACTGGCCAAAAATTCCAAACTGACTCTCTGCAATTATGCTTAGCCTGTCTCAGTAGCCCTATTGATACTATCATTATCAATTCTTATCTTCATAAAATTCCAACTAAATCTTGCTAAACTTCATCACCAAACTCAACATTTCTCTGAATTCTGGCTAATGTTTATCACCAAGATCATCATTTACTAACACTGGCATTGCCCTATATACTGTAATAATGCATTACATATCTCAAATACAAGCTACAAAATTTCACAACTCTCACATTATAAGTTAATGCCCGCTACTGATGGTCGTTGTTGTCATCTCAGCCTCATCATCATCATCAAGATTCGCCTCATCGTCATCATCATCAAGACTCGCCTCATCGTCATCATCATCAAGATGGCTGCCATTGATATTTGTCAAATCCACCTCATCGTCATCATCAAGATTCCCCTCATCAACTTCATCTCTGTCAGTATTCGGTATCCGACCGAATGGTAGATGTTCTATGAGCTGATTAGCTTCTGTTTGCTCTTCAGCTGTTTTTGCTAAAGACAAGAGAACATTCTTGGCTTTCTGATCAGGAGTAACACCGCTCGTTATCATCTCACTAAACCAACTCACTGCACTGCCAAAATCCTTGTTCCTGCCATATGCGTCCATAATTGTAGTGAATATGGTTGCGTTAGGTTTGATCCCAGCCACCCGCATGGCCTCGTACTTCTCCATCATTTTCTCAAGCTCGTCTGCTTTTGCATAACCTTTAATCAGAGTACCATGAGTAACTACGTTAGGTACAAGTCCATCAATTTTTATTCTCTTGAAGAACTTCTCAGCACCCTCCATGTCAGGTGCGTTTATGTAGGCTGACAACATAGTTGTGTAGGAGAAAATATCTGGGGTACACCTGTATAACAAAATGAAGGAACCACAATAAAAGTCGGACTCACTTTTACGCAACTAAGTTTGAGATACGTGAGACTCAGAGCTTTCACTATTTAACAATTCTAGTAATAACATTAAGCTATACCAGAATCATGAGCAAAGCAATAAAATTCTTAGTATGTTATGCGTAGAATTTTACTTGTTTCTTCGCATGCTCTTGAAGACAACTCGTGCTTGCTCTACCATTCCAGAGATTGCAAAAGCATCGAGCAAAATGTTATACGCTTTCCGTGTTGGCCTGAAAAGACGAGCCAAAGAGAATCACATACCAGAGGAGTAACATGTAGTAAAGTGAAATACCCAGAAGCCCATAACTAAATGGAAGTCGATGGATGAAACTGAGATAACAGAAGAGAGAACTCGGTTTCACAAATGATTGTCTAATACTCTAATGCAGCAAGGATATCAATAGTCCTTTATAGATCTCTTTCTAGCATAAGGAAGTCTGCTACATTTTCTTCGGCAGGCAAAATTTTTAAAAAAACAAGGAAGACAGATATGCAAGAAGATTTTATTAGAAAGAACAAGGGAAGAGAAAAAGAAAATTAAGGATGGCTATCACAGGTATAATAAGATATTGGAAATACTGGAGATTGTTTCTCTCAGAAAAGTATCGGCAAGTGAAATGAAAGTATGCATGCTGTTACTTGCTTTTAGACGAAAAAAAACATGTATGCTTTGAGTCAGTAATCTCAAGATGCTGTTGTTTCTTAATTACTGTGGCTAAGAGAACATAATAATAAAAGCAATTCGCACTCTTAAAAATCTTTAAACAAGGTGCAGGGAATCTTACGCGACACCAGCATCAAGCATCTCCTCAAACACAGCTAAAGCCTCTTCTTCTCTTCTAGCTCTTCCGTATGAATTAATAAGCAACGAATAGCTCACAACATCAGGTTTAATGCCAGCCCTTTGCATCTGACAATTACAAAAATCAATTTATGAATTTAATAAATTAATCATATGCTACACAGCATATCTATCGACTATCATGTAAAAGCAGTCGTCTCTTGAAATTATTAAAATTTGCTTCAATCTGTTTTCCTCTCTTCAACCTTTCCGAATAAATTCATATCTTTTAGCAACATAAAATAGTAATATACCATTAGTTGAAGCAAAATTTAATTTCTATTATGTTGTAAGTGAACGGTCTTGACTCTTGTGAACCTATCTAAAAAATAAAAGCAATTCATGTACCCTTCATGCTCAACTTATGAATGCAATATAAAACAATTCACAGGCATTCCGATGAACTTACCACTGGCACCCCCACCCCCTCTCTCTCCATAGCATGTCATTTTCAAGTGTTTCATAACAATGAATAAGGATCTTTCTAATACGAATTATTGTGCATGCTTAAGATGTCTCTTTTACATTCTTAGTAGAGAGTTTAAGAATGCCACTTTATCTTACAAATATAAAATCCGGAACTACATAACAGTATTAGTTTGATTCAAGAAAAAGATACAGGGAAAGTTTCCTAATGACTAATTGGTAACATGCCAAGAGAAGTAAGCATGCAAAATAACTACACCCAAGCTATAATCATCTTTCTACAAAAAACTTTACCAGCATGGTCACATTGTAGCTTATACAAGCTTAAATAGTACCTGGTCATAGATATTTGAAACCTCCTTGTAGCTGTGCTCGAATGACATCAAACTATTATATGTTACTGTACTTTGTGGTATACCTCTTTCAGACATCATTGAAAATAATTTACGGGCCTTGTCATAATTTCCTGCTTTCTTGTACATATATATCATCATGTGAAACATTTTCTGGTCTGGTTTCAAAGGTGAATTTTCCTTGTCCAGAAGGGACTCGAAGATTTCTTCAGCTTCTTTGAATTTGTCTCCCTGCATAAACCACATGTTGCAAAAGAATTCTTAGCACTGGCACTAGGATGCATAATTTACGTAATACAAAGCATTGGTTAACATTATTCAGTTACTGTTCTTAACTTTTGTGGAAGAACATCATAAAGGAAACATCTTAAATACACTGGGAATTGGAAAAAATACCATCAGCAATAGAAAGATTAATCATACCCAGATTTAATGCAGCAAGATTTATTTATTTAAATGGAACCTTCCCAACTGTTTGTCTTTAACTCCTAAAGTAAAATTTAGAACTCTTTTCTTTAGGAAACGTAGGGGTGAACTCTGGATAAAAGTGAATAGTAATAATATTAAATGAAAAAACAAACTGGAGAATTCTTAGATCCGAAAATTATTTAGATATTCAATTTACAGTACACAGTATTACATAAACTTCAGTGGAGCTGAGCACACATGACGGCAAGAAAATGACATTCTTATTTTCCACATTGGTGAGCATAGAATGCATGATTTTATATACTACTGTAAATATTACACGTGACCATTAAAGAAGTCTATACTATATAGGATCTGCAAATTTGAAGAAAGAAGAAACAAAGCTACCAAATATGTTACCTCAACGAAAGTTTTTAGAATAATTTGATATGTCAAGGCAGATGGTTCAGGACCTGAAGATTGCATCCTACGAAATATTGCTTCAGCTTTACTGTACTGGCATCCTTTGCCATATGATTCCATAAGAGCAGTGTAGGACCCAACATGAGGCGGATAACCTTTTTGGTTCATATAGCTTAAAACCTTCTCTGCTCTATTGAAGTCCCCTAGTTTTCCATACGCTGTAATAAGCAACAGGTAGTCCATTTGCTTAAAATCCCACCAATTTTGTGTCCGAAGCCATTCAAGAACCTATGGAAGAATTACAAAAAACTAAAAATGAGCCGCATGGTTCAGGAACAAAGCAATGGTTAAGTGTGCATTAGAATCAACATATTGTAGCTTTTTGATTGATAGCTCCTTAATAGTTATCTAAATCAGTTGGTATTACACAACTGTCTGCCATGTAGGCTCTACAGGGGTAAAAGGAGGTGGACATACACACACTTTGCAGTTTTGCAAAGAGGGTGTTTCCAGCTCACTGGCAGAGCAATGTACTGCTCCACAAGGTCTGTGCCCCAGATACAAAGATCATTATAGTTATGATGGAAACAAAAGAGCACAGCAAAACAAGGAATAATTCGGCTTCGTATTACTTCACAAGGTTGCACTTCTTACACATCATGTATGCAAGTAAGGCAGATTAGTAATCATGATCGACATCTTACTCTTGTGAACATAAAATAGAAAGAAAGAAAGAAAAGGTATAGTATGAGAAAGTGATAGACTAAAGTAGGATGCTTGGACTCCACTACAATCAAGTCTAAACATCAGGAACGAGAGTTTTTAAGTTGTAAAACATCCACCGGGAGCAATCAGGATAGCTCTAACAAAGAGAGAGAGAGAGAGAGAGAGAGAGAGAGAGAAAAAAAAACTTTGACCACATCCAACTATCCTGCAGCCATAGAGCATGACATAAAGCTTGACTCCCAATTATAATCAAATAAAGATGAAACACAAAACTACCCCCACAAGATCCATTACATCAAAACTCGGAATTCGTAAATAATACTGAAAGGAAAGCATCTCATCAAATACAAAAATCAGTAATACATAAAAAAGGCATTAACAAAAACTCAATGTACCTCACTAACAAGGTTCCACTTCTTAAGCTGCTTAAATCTCACGAGTGTGCCAACAACAAGATCCTTAGGCAATGCCTCGCTCTTCGTCCTCCGAGTCTTAAGTACAGCAACAGCCGAATCCGCTTCCTCAATTTCAGTCATCATTTTCCTCCACATCCTCTGGCTGGCCTCATCCGCAGCATCCTTGAAAAACTCCACTTTCCTCCTCCTCTGCATAAACTTTCTCGGCGACAACATACCCATACATAGTACCTTGACCCTTCTACATGTCCTAGTATTGGCCTCAAATGGAAGATACTCACCACTATATAATTTATTACTGCAAAAACCACCCACATATTAATTCAACCTCTCCCCCCACAAACAGTTAAACAATCAAACTAATATCCGCACACATAAAAAACAATCTACAAGAAATCACAATTATTCCAGTAAGAAGTTGAATTCAAGAAAATGATAACATGTACCTCCAAATAGAAGTGGATGGAACGGAAATGAAGGGTTTGAGAAACATGGTTGAAGCTTGCGGCATCGTCTTTCGTCCACAATCTTCACATTCCACACCTTGTTCAGCTCAATTTGCTCGGATTTTACAGACACCTGTGTTGCTCAAGGTTTTTCAGCAAAAGCCTTTTGGGTTTTAGAATTTAGATATTCATGTGGATAATTTTCAATTTCCTAATATTCTACTATGGTCTATGTGGTTTTCGAAATGTTATTTTTAGTCCTCAACTTAAAATAATTGAAAAACGGTATGGACGATAGATATTCCAATAGTTTCTATCAAATTATTGATACATGTAAAACTTTATACAAATTTATACAAATTAGTATTTAAATATGTTTTTATTAAAATAGTCTTACATAATTTTAAGATCAATTCTATTTTTTAGTGATTATTTCCATTTTTTTACTAATTTCTAGTTGATCTGTAT
>JAQRGC012161983.1:0-11615 GCA_028659135.1 Plantago lanceolata
GCTCCGAATTTTCACTAAAAACTAGTTGGGGGTGCTATATAATTAGTATAAATATGTCCCTAATGTCCCTCTCTAAGAGGCGTCCCTTATAAGACTTTGCGTATACTTTAATATAAGGTAAGAAATCAAATCGAATCTCATGAAACCGAGGATGCCAAATCGAATCCAATCATGACCGATTTCTCAAGTTAGACTGTTTGTGCTCCCTTCTCTACAAAGTAACGTTAGAAGATTTGAGAAAAGTCAATGAAATATTTAGGCTAATGTAAAAATCCGGAGTCAAACAGTAATACGTGTAATCAAGTTATTTGGTAAGATCGCAATTCGAAAGTCCTCAATCCGTGGTTGTCAATTCGAAATTAATGAGATCCAATTTTTCTACCTAAATCGGATGTGCAGCCTTCTGTACCAAGTAACGTTAAAGGATTTGAGGAGCTCCCTAATTCAAATTAAATAAGAGAGTCTACAAATATAGACTTATATATTTGACAGTTATACATTTTCATGTAATAATCAATACTCAAGAACATTTCATAAATTGAAAACGGGTGACACGTCTATTTAACAATCCATAGCAACACAATACATTTGAAAATAATGATGATGTCAAACGGAGAACATATGAGTAACTGTAAAATGTCAAATGACAAACCACTAAATCGACCAAAGCACACATAAATGACCAAAAAATTGCATGCAAGACAGGATTAAAATCAAAAATCAAAAAACTGATCCTCTACTTCCAACCAACGACCGCATTTGACGATGATTGTTGTAACAATAAACCTCGTGGCCGGCTAGGCATTAAACGCATTGTTCACCCGTACCAAACGACGATGATCGAATTATATTGTGTACACGACAGAGTCGGTCAACAACAGAAGTGTCATAATCACCACTAAGCATAAGTGCTTGCACAACCACCAACGAAAATACACTATCGTAGCTATTCCGATGGGATGGTCCAATGTATTCCTAAAAGTAGAAAATTCTCGCAAGGCCATATCTCTATTCAGGTGTAGCATGTAGAAAACCACAACACCGTAGCTCATCATGCAATGGTTGCTAGCTCTAAGCTTCCCCATCAATTGATCTACTTGGTGGATAGTTCTATAGACGAAAACGTCCACCTACAACACACAAAAAGCACACATGAAAAGGACAATATTTAACATTCTAGAGAATTAACAAACAAAAGGATGAGAAGATTACAATTAGCATGATGTAGTAAACATCCCGAAAAGCTTATGGATGACGATCGATGGTATCAACATCCAAATTCATGTAATAGTCACCACCATCGAAGAACCGCCGGAAGACACTTTTACTACAAAAACATACTAATACACATTAGCAATCATATGACAATTTGAAAGAAAACAAAACACAAATAATTTTAAATCTCACCACATCATCCTCGTTCTACCACCCATCCAAAGCTCAAGGGATACAATGAGCAGTGTAAGCCTCGCAATACGATTGAAACGGTCATCCACTACATTAATCACATGAACGGCTAATTGAAACCTTTCGACGACATTAGACTGCATGCTTCGACTCATGACGAATTTGAATCTATATGAGGCTGAAAATTAAAAGTTTCACAATCTTTACAATATAGGTTTACAATACAAAACAATAAACACACCATTTAGACAACACACACGTGAGAATTAAAATAGCCTAACCTTGTATTTGTTTCGAATTGCAGGTCAATCGGGAAGAAGCGGACGACCGACAATATCAGAAACCCAAACAGAACGCCTACAACAACAACAAAAAAAAATCAAAAAACGGAATGGAATTGGAAGAACTTGAGAGGGGTATTTATACTCGCCAAAATAGCATGCAAGAAGTCAACGAATAATTGATTCTGTTTACCTTAATAGAAATATTAATAACCAACTTACCTCCAATAGAAGATAAGAACATTAATGTGATCGATACTATTAGAATAAATTGATTTCATTCCTTAAATTTACACTTCCGGATGCAAATCTTACCATAAATGTATTTTTTAGTGAATTAAAAATTCACTTTAATTAGAATAATTCTCGCATGTGAACACGGCCTGAGAATGAATTTGGGAGCTTTGATTCCATGACTTTTAATGAATATATAGATTAATGATTTGAATTAGGTGTATTAAAATGTGTAAAAACTTTAAAATATCATATATTGAAAATGGGAAGGAATATTGATGAGTGAAAAATATGTATCCCACCTTTTAAAGCGACTTTAGACGGATTTAAGAAGATTGGAAGCACATTTTAATATTTGAACCAATAATATACATTCACATAGCATGAAATTCAATATTCCACATTAATTACAATGAATTCTTTGTAAAAAAAATACAAAAAGAGTAAAAGACAAATAAAAGACCAAGGGTCCGTAACTCTTTTTACTCTCTTATGAGTCCTAATTACATTTTAAGCCCTACTAACTGAACAATTACATTTCAGTCCACGAATTTGACTTTTGGCGCACTAAGTTACTGTAGCAAAAATCCAATATTGGATTTCCAAATAGGCCCTAAGGACTAAAATGTAATTGAATACTCGTAAGCATAACCAGAATGTAATAGCTTTATTACCATTGCATTTGAAAAAACTGGCCATTTTTTAAAAACTAACCGTTATTTGGCTTATGTTCACCTATTTAAAGGCTCTTAAATCACATTAAAACATCAGATTTCATGCAAAAAAAAGTTTCACTTCCTCTTTATCTTCCTCATGGCTTCAAATCCTATATGGCATGGTCGTGCAATATGTCACACTCAAAATTGTTGTAGGCGTACCGTTCTTCTCGTGCAACCAACAAATGGAAGATTTTATTGGAAGTGTAGCAAACATGGTTTCTCCCATTAGGATGATGTTGAAGAGGATTTTATCTCCACCAACAGGCCCAACAAGAAGAAATTGCACATGAACAAGCAACACCTTTTGAGCAGAAGAGCAGCAATAGTGATCAAAGCACAAAAAACCCAGTAAGGGAGAGGAAACCAGTTATGGACTTGAGTTTGAAATTATCGTAACTTTTTTTTAGCAGTAGGGTTTGTGTTGGATGGGTGATTATGGTGATGAGGAATTAGAGAGAACACGTGTGGTGACAAAATGGGTTTGTCGATTAGGGATTTGGGAGAAGACATAGTTCACTATGGCGATCAGGTTATTCTAGATTGGATCTACAGTTTATTGTAGGTTATTTTCACTATTTCAGGTTTATTGGTTTTGTTGTTTCAGTTGTTGTTTTCCGGAATATTGTCTATCTTCTTAGTTATGTTGTCTATGTTCTTGCGTATATTGTCTACGTTCTTAAGGGGTTCGCAACTTCTTTTTACCTTCTTACGAGTCCTAATTACATTTTGAGTCCTACTAACAAAACAATTACATTTTAGTACACGCATGTTAAGTCCGCGTTTGGAATGCTAATTTTCTGCCAATGGCATTTTCGTGAATATTGGCCAATCAACCCAAAATAACCTAAAATTGGACTAAAATGTACTCCCTCCATTTTTATTTAGATGATGTTTAAGGTTTTTCACACATATTAAGGATATATTTGACTTGTATTATTTTATTTAGTCAAATCAGTATTATGCATAGTTTAGTGTATAAACGGAGTAATTTTGTATTGTTAAACACAATCATTATACTTTGAAATTGTAGTATTATATATCAACCTTAAACATCATCTAATTCTAAATGAGATCAAAAGGCTAAAACATCATGTAAAAAAAATGGAGGGGTAATTGATTAGTTAGTAGGACTTCATAATAGGGTATTTTTTTCGTAAATAACTCAAATACGAATAACTCAAAGACCAATGAGTAATTAATTACTAACTCAAAGTAAAATAAGATGTGTCCTACAGTGTAATTAGTTAAAGATGTTGATGCATTTGATAATTGATTTCATGTAAAACAAAATAAGTAAAAGGGAAGAAAACAGAAAAAAAAACCTAATTCTGTGCGGGCGATTTTCACGCACTCAGCGTGTAATCCCGTCGATGGCTAATTCTCCTAGTCCGTCGCCGGCAGCAAGCAACCAACCGAGGAATAAGGTTGGGGCAGCTACACCCCCCCCAGTGGTAAGGGCAATTTTCCAGTGAAATCGCGACAACCCGATGGCTGGAGCGAACGAAGACAACCAGATTGGGTCGAACTCTTGTGAGCCAATCACACAACCGGTGTTTATCACTCTGATGAATACACCGGCGGGGACTCAGGATTCTACTGAGCGATGTGATATGAGTTCTCTGGTGGCAGATGAAGACGCTGATGGGTCGCCGTCGTGGATTGATGTTATCAAAGGGAACAGGATTCCGGCGAGAAAACTTGAGGTTCCATTTTTCCCTCCCACATGGACGGAAGATGCTATGGAGGTGACCATTGAGGAAGCAGATTTGGTCTCTGAGGTAAAATTCTGGGCACACACTTTGGTTATGTTCCATCTTGGTGATGAAGAGTTGTCAATGAATGCAGTTAGGCAATTTATCTCTAAGGTTTGGAAAGGGATTCGTATGCCTAAAATCTATTACCATGATGATGGATACTTCATGCTGAAGTTTGTTTGTGAGAAGGATATGCAGTCTGTTCTTGATAATGGGTCGTATACTATCTATAGCATGCCAATGGTGCTTAAGAAATGGAGTATTGATTTTCAGTTGAAACCTGAGATGCTGAGATTGTTACCCATATGGATTCAGCTACCTCAACTGCCATTAAGCCTTTGGGGAGTGCAGAGTTTGGGGAAAATTACTAGTGCAGTGGGTCGACCTCTGTATCTTGATGAATGTACTGCTAATAAGCTTCGTGTCTCATATGCTCGTGTGTTGGTTGAGGTGGATATCAAGCAAAATCTTGTCCGGGAGATTAAGGTGAAATTGGGGAGTACAAGCTTTATGCAACAGGTGGTCTATGAATGGGAACCTCAAGCGTCCAAAGGTGGGGGGACTGCTACTGAGATTAAGAAGGAAAAGGTGGCTGCAATGTAAAAAGGTGGCACACATGCATGCTGGCCCTCAATTGAAGCAGAAAGAACCTGTGAAGCAAACTGCTGCTCCAGTGGCTGATAAAGGTAAACCTGTGACTCAAAATACAACTGTACAACCTGATGCAAAGGCTACTACTCATGACTGGACTGAGGTTAAGAGTAAACAGCAGACCAAAAAATCGACCAACTCTACTCAACAGGCTCTAGCACTGGGGGATAACATACAACAACAAGGGCTAGCTAACTCTCTCTGTTTTGGTATACTAGATATGCAAAGTGTGAACGGATTCCAATCCCTGCAAGTAGGTGACAGCTTGACAGGTGATCAGGAGGATGTTCCATGATTATGGCATGGAATGTGCGGGGCATGAATAAAGCGGCGAAGCACATTGAGGTTTGCGCCATCCTCAACCGCAAAAATGTGTGTGTAGCTGTATTGTTTGAGACTAGAATAAAAGAGCAAAAAGCAAAAAAAATTAGGAGTAGATTTGGTAAAAAATGGTCATTTCATGATAACTATGCGCATCATGGGAATGGTTGTATCTGGATTGTGTGGGATTCTGAGAAAGTGCAGGTTGATGTATTGGGAGCTACTGACCAGTGCATACATCTCTATGTGAAGAGTCCTGATGGTAAAATTGATTGTTATATTACTGCAGTGTATGCACTTAATCAAATCCAGGAGAGGCTTAGACTGTGGACAGATATAGAGCAAACTGTTGCCAAGGTGCATGGGCCCTGGATCATTCTTGGTGACTTTAATAATGTGCTTCATGTGGAGGATCGTATTGGGGGCAATGAAGTGCATGCTTGGGAGTATGAAGACTTTGAAAAGATGATTGAGAATGCTGGCTTGAGTGAGGTCCCCATGACTGGGAATCAGTTTACTTGGTCTAATAAACATACTCAAGGGGTAATCTACTCTAAGATTGATCGTGCTTTAGGGAATTTGGACTGGTTTCATAAGTTTCCTGGGGTTAGTGTTGAGGCTGGTGATCCACATATATCTGATGATTGCCCTTTGCTCATTGATTTTCAAATTCCTGTACAGAGCAGGAGGAGAGGGTTATTCAAGTTTCTGAACAATGTGACTGGCCAGTCTGAGTTTTTACAACTGGTTAAGGAAAGCTGGGATCAACCTTTAGAGGGGAGGCCCATGTATGTGCTTTGGCAAAAGCTTAGAAGACTACAACCAGTGGTAAAGGGCTTAAAAGATGATTATAAACTACTGGGAGAGAGAATTGATATGGATAGGAATGATCTCAGTATTGCTCAGAGAGCTCTGCAGGATGATAGAATGAATGTTGCTTTGATTATTCAGGAAAAAATACTCACTGCCAAACTGCTGCAGTTAAGGACTGAAGAGGAGAGTATCCTACAACAAAAATCTAAGTTGGATTGGCTTAAGCTCGGAGATGGAAATAATGCATACTTCCATGCCAACATTAGGGAGAAGAACTCTAAAGCTGGGATTAAGAAGTTGCTGGATGGAACTGGCAGAGAATTAGAATCTTCTGATGAGATTGAACAAGAAGTCATCAGGTTTTACACTCAGCTGGTAGGGCAAAAAACTGAACCAAGACTGGGCCTTGATATTGAGGTACTTCGAGCTGGGAAACAACTTGATCAAACCCTTATGGAAGATATGGTTGCAATGGTGACTGAAAGTGAAATAATGGAAGCTTTAAAGGGTATTGGTGACACTAAAGCTCCCGGGATTGATGGCTATAATGTTAAGTTCTTCAAGGGTGCTTGAGAGGTGGTAAAAATGGATGTAATGGCTGCTATATTTGAATTATTTAGGGAGAACAGATTGTACAAAGCAGTCAACTGTACACTTGTTACTCTCATCCCCAAGACAAAAGATGCAAAGGATATGAGAGCTATGCGTCCTATCTCTTGCTGCACCACCATATACAAGATCATATCCAAGATCCTCACTAGTAGATTGAGCAAAGTGATTTCTTCGAGTGTTAGTGACAGCCAATCTGCTTTTGTGCCAGGAAAAGTAATCTGTGATAATATATTTCTTGCACAAGAACTAGTGAAAGGGTATAATAGAAAAGGCATCTCTCCACGGTGTATGATCCAAATGGACTTACAAAAAGCATATGATACGGTGGATTGGGATGCTCTTGAGGGTATAATGCTTGAAATGAGTATACCACAAGTGTTTGTGAACTGGGTCATGGTATGTGTTCGAAGTGTATCTTATAGATACTCTATCAATGGACATCCTAGTAAACTTCTTGTGGCAAAAAGAGGAGTTTGACAAGGGGATCCCATCTCGCCTCTACTATTTGTACTGGTTATGGATTATCTCTACAGAAAATTGCAAAGCTTAAGTAAAATCCCTGACTTCAATTATCATCCAAGGTGTGAGAAGGTGGGGCTTGTGAATATTTGTTTTGCAGATGATCTGCTGCTTTTCTGTAGAGGGGACTGTGAATCTGTAAGGCTACTCATGGATAAGTTCAAGCAATTTTCTGATGCCACTGGACTGCAAGCCAATCCAAGTAAGTGCAAGATTTTTTATGGGGGTGTGCAGAGGAATGTACAGGAACAGTGTGAAATATTGACTGGATTTGTGATGGGATCTCTTCCTATTAAATATCTTGGAGTTCCCCTTGCTACTAAGAAACTGTCTGTACACTTGTTCAAGCCTTTGATTGACAAGATTGTGGAAAGAGTGAAGCATTGGTCAGCTAAACTCCTTAGCTGTGCTGGGAGAACTCAATTGATCAAGAGTGTGGTTACTTCCATCACTAGCTATTGGATGCAAATTTTCCCACTCCCTAAGAAGGTGTTGAAACATATTGAGGCTATTTGTAGGTCATTTCTGTGGAGTGGTACTGAAGTTATTACAAAGAGAGCTCCAATAGCTTGGGAAAAAGTGTGTGATACAAAAGTTGGGGGGCTAAACATCACTTCTCTCCTTGAATGGAACAAAGCTACAATGACCAAACTTTTATGGAATATTTGTGATAAGGCAGACAAGTTATGGGTTAGGTGGATCCATGCTTACTATATTAAGCATGATACTATCACTGAGCATGTGTCTAAAGTGCACTATTCATGGATTCTTAAATCTGTCCTTAAACAGAGTAGCAATGTAGAGACAAGTGCAGTTTCGGACAGGCTTGTTGCAGGGCAGAAGTTCCCTACAAGAAATTTTTATATGGAGCTGCGAGGTGATAAGCAAAAGATGCCTTGGAGGAAAGTTCTGTTTAGTAATGGGGCAAGACCAAGAGCTTGCTTTCAATTATGGCTATGTTGCAGTAATCGACTAGCAACAAAAGATAGGATCAGTAAATTTGGCATTGAGACAGACGACTACTGTGGTTTTTGTACGCAAATGGAGAGCTGCAACCATCTTTTCTTTGACTGTCCTTTCTCGAGCTTAGTGTGGCGACACTGCCTGCTCAAACTGGGAATAGACAGGACACCGACAAGATGGGATGAGGAGATTGTTTGGATATGCAAGGCAATTAAAGGTAAGAATGCAAGGGCAAGTGTACTCAAAATTCTGGTTGCTGAAGTAGTTTATGCTATATGGGCGTTGAGAAACGGCATTTTGTTTCAAGAGAAACGCATCAGTATGAACATTATTGGCCAAATTATGGAGACTGTTAGCGTACGAGCTAGAATGGTTCCTAGATTGAAATTGTACTGTGATATGTTATGCATTTAGACTAGTATACCTGGTAGGTTTTAACTAGTTTAGACTGGGTTTTTACCTGGATCCGCATTTGTGGATCGGTTTGTACTTCATGGATTTTTGGATAATGAGAAAGTAAACGTCATTGTTCCAAAAAAAAAAATAATAATAAGTAAAAGGGAGAAACGAATAAAGAAAGAAGCTTCAACTACGTTTTCAATATTTGATTGTGCAATCGGACTCACAATATGCTATTTCTTGCTTGTGCAGGCGGGAAGTGGCTCAGCAGCAGCACATGACATTGATTGAAGATATTCTGCAACTTGTGGAAGGACTAAAAGGTGTGAAGTTTTGTTTTGTCTATCGGGAACTCAATCAAGTCGCGGATGCTTCGGCTAAGTATGGTAGTATGAATCTCAATGCTATCACTGATGATCAGACTTGTAGTCTTTTGGTAGATAATCCTAGTTTCAAGATATGGGATTATTGTCCGATTTGGTTGAGTCAGTTTGTAACTAATTAATGATCGTACCTCCGCTTTCTCGAGGCTTGTTCCAAGCTAAGAGAGGCGTGCTTTTGTACTCCTTTATTATCTAATGTATGGTATTTTCTCTCAAAAATGAATAAAGAAAGAAGATGGCTAAGTTATATATGTGTCACACATCAGACGGCTAGAACAGGTGATAGAATACACACCTAGAACAGGCCCTCCGTAGCCATATACAACACTCCTCACCTTTAAAAAGCAGAACTGGATTCCTCCATCCCAAGCAATAACCATAATACATCACATATTGATTCCCAAACAGAAAAATACTCCAGCCTTCACGTAGTGATGTTATACGAGTCGGGTCGAGCCAAGCCGAGTCGAGTATCGCCTGACTCGGCTCGGCTAGGCTCATTTGGTATTAGAGCCGAGCCTAGTTAAGCAAACGAGTAAAAAATTAGACTCGGGCTCGACTCGTTTGGCTTGTTCGAGCCTAATAGCTCAAACCGAACTTGTGATTAAAAAACACGTATGTGAAAGTATAAAGTATTATGTTAAGATTAAAAAATTCAATATTACACATGCATTGCAAATTAACATTTCAAATGTGTTAAATTTTAAGATTGCAATGTAAATATGTATACTTTGTATATACAAACTGACAGAACACACAATTAAAAACGTTAATTGAGCACATGAAGAAGAAACATTCTATTATTATTATGACAATAAATCAAGAGAATCAACACAATCGAGTATTATCGAGTCAAGTCGAGCTCGACTCGTTAAGAAAACGAGTATAAGTTTAGTTTCGGGCTTGACTCGTTAACTTTAACGAGCCGAGCCAAGCTCGAGCTTTACCGAGTCGAGCCGAGCGAGTACTCAATAAGGCTCGGCTCACGTAACAGCTCTACCTTCACGTTTTAAATACCAATGCCAGCAATTCAGCCTTCAATTACCATTCACCCCTTTCCACCCTAAACTCCAAGTGGCGTATCTCAACCCGAACTAGCTCCATATGAATCCGTCAATCATACATTAAGAACCACACTCACCCCCTCTCATTCAATCCCACCTCCTACGCTCGTTAGAGTGCTTGGCTCGGTAATGTTCAAGTTTCGCTCATTCCATAAGAATTTCGAACCGAACTTTTAAGCTTATTTTATTAATAAGACGAGCCAGACACTTTTTAAGTTTGTCTTATTTATTCTCGATAAGGTTCGCGTTAAGCTATTCTTTTTATTTTCTTTAATCATGAGTTAGCCTCGTGCTCGTTCGAATTAAGCCGAGTTCGATCAAGTACAAAAATATAGTTCGACCATAAAATTATACTTATTTTTTCAATGATCGAATTAAGCTTAACTTAGATCATGTGTTATTCGAATTCAATCTCGATAATAGTCGACTCACTTAACAAGATGATACAGACATAACTATGCAACGCGTAGGGTAACATCCGTTTTTTTAGATACCAGGGGCCTACACACTACGCACCCAACTCAAATGATGACACGTGTACGATAGTTTTATTCTAATGATGACAAGTGTATTAGGGTTTTGTTTTTTGTACACTTATCATCATATAAGTAGGTTGTCACAGTGTGTAGGCCCGTAGCATCTGATAAATAAATCGTAACATCCAAATACGACCCCATCTCATCTCATGTGTCATATTCATGACTAGTGTGTACTTTAGCTAGATAGCCAGTACGTATAAATCATCATATCATATCGTATCATCATCAATTAACTAACAGCATTCATTGAATTTGCATTGGACCACAGTTTTTGTTAAAATCTGGTTTTGGTGATTTACTTTTTCCGCAAATGGATATTCTGCGGCAATTCTACAGTCATTCATCCTTCTTAAATTTATCACTACCCCTTTCTTCTCAATTTCACTTATTATTCCTTATGGAGTAGGAATAACTTTTGTTAGATCTTTTTCGGTGAAAATTAAGAGAATGCACGTAACAGTTGGTTGATACTGAAAGTCGTTCTGGGAAATTAGTAAGAATTTGTTTAGATTTGTCTAACGGTTAGATTGTCTAATTAATACATGTGATCGTGTATATGTTAAGTTTAGGACAGAAATTACTAAGTTAAGGAAAATTTTAAACATTTTATAAAATAGTACAAAAGAATTATAATATTACGAATGGGTCCTTGAAGTATTAAAAACTTAACAACATACACACCAAAGAATAAAATATGCCAACATAACATTAAATTCTTCAAACAATCAATACTCATCCTTCACTTCACTTATCCCCCACCTCTTAAACATCATCAAAGAATTCCCAGATCCGATCAATTGAGGTTAGTTTTCGTTTTATTTTAAACTCGATTTAAATTATTGCGATTGTATTTTAGATTTGGGGGAAAAACGGGACTGAAATCGACCCGAAAAGGGCCGATTTCAGCCCCAAAATAGGGGTACCTGCCGCCGGCACCGTAGCTTCCTGCCGCCGGC